>JAKVQF020000920.1:0-81336 GCA_023091115.2 Trypanosomatidae sp. Fi-14 | reverse complement strand
TGTGCCGGCGTGCATCATTGTGTATGTACACATACACACACACGTCTTTTGTCGTTTACTTGCTTTGTGCGTATGACTTGTGCGTCGTTGCTTACATACACATGTTTGTGTGTGTGTGTGTGTGTGTGCGTGTGTGTTTTTTGTCTCACCGCGGTGTACTCACTTGCTTGCTTGCTTGCTTGCGTAATTGTACGGCGCAAGCGTCGTCGTTGGCACAGTGTGTGCGTGTGTGTACACATTTGTGTGTGTGTGCTGTTGCCTGTGACGCCATGACGCGTGTGCTTGTCTTGCTACTGACGTACGATGATCCCGAGTGCGGTGGCGCAGCTGACGCGCTCGTCGAGCACTTGCAACGTGACACGGCACCGCTGCAGTCACTGTGTCAGCTCGTCATCAAGCCGTTGCAGGCGTTGCCCAGTGGCGCCCACCGCGACACCCTCTACGCGGCGCTGCAGGAGCTCTACCATGTGAAGCCCGAGGACATTTACGTCATTGCGTTCCTGAAGGGCGACCAGCACGAGGAGTACCGCCGCATCTGGGAGCTCTGCAGCGGAGTGCAGCCGCACCCGATCAAGTGTCAAGTGCTGACACATCTAGCGAGCTACAATGACGTGGGCCTCATCATACGCAACCTTGTCCGTGTCATTGTACACGAGATGGTCGGTGAGGTGGCGGTGTCATAGAGCATCGACACGGGCAGCGACGGCTTGTGTACACATGTATGTGTGTGTGTGTGTGTGTGCATATGTCGGTGTTTGCTTGCTCGTGTAGACTGCCTGTACATACACAGGCACGCGTGACTGTCTGTTCTATACTTGACTGTGCCTGTTGCGTGCACAAGCGCGGTCTGACATGGACGCGTGGCTGACACGCGCGCAGGAGCGCGGCGTGGTGGTACGCGTGCCGGCGTCGCAGGTGCGGCACGGCGTCTACTGTGTTGCACACGACAACGCCTGGTATCACGACGGCGTTGCCTTTGACTGGAGTGCGTTGCACGCGCGACTGGGCAGCGATGACGACAGCAGCAGCAGTCGCAGTGGTAGTTGTGTGCACGCCGTGCCTGCGCTGTTGGCAGAGCACGCGGACGCGCTGCGTACGTTTGGCGTGACGCAGCTGCGCAGCCGCGGTGCGTCGTCGTCGTCGTCGCATTGCCTTGTGACGGTCATTGAGGTGACGGCGCCGTGGGAGCTGCAGCCGCTGTCGTCGCAAGCACAGCAAATGAGCGTCTTCACAACAACGGCAGCGGCAGTGACATCGGCAACAACAACAACATGTGACAACAGCAGCAGCAGCAGCAGCAAGGCACTCGCAGACTTGACCTTCTACCGCTTCCAGCGCGGCCCACCGGGTGTGCGCGGTGTGGTGCGTGACATTGCTGCTGCGCTTCGTGGTGTAGCAGCGCAGCTGCAGGGCTCGTCGTCGTCGTCGTTGTGTGTGCTGTACTGCTTCAGCTGCTTTGTCGTGTACAGCGACGACTTTGCTACACTGCTGCATCACACCGCCGCTGTGCACAAGGCGCTGAAGGGCTGTGGCCTTGTGCTTGACATGCACCGCAGCTGCCTCGTGCCGCGTCGTGTGTTTTGGCTGCACGACAAGTGTGACGCTGACTGTGGCAACAACAAGGACGATAACAACAGCATCTGTGATGACGAGGACGACGTGGCGAGTGCTACAGGGTGGTGTGTGTTGCCGCCGCACGCGCTGACGGCCGACGAGGATGTGCTGCAGTACATCGTCGACTTGTTCTTTCAGTGGCTGCACGACAGTCACTACTGGGGTGGTGGCGCGCCAGTGCGCATCTACGCATCGCTCCGCCCCGCGCGTGCAAACAGCAGCAACAACAGCAGCAACAACAGCCAAGACGCAAACGACGTGGCGATGAAGCGGGCATGTGCGTGTGTGCACTTTGTGCGTGTTGTGGTGCTGCCACGTGCCGCGCGTGTGGGCTTGTCGTCGCTGCGTTTGCGCATGCCCGAGGCGGGCGGCGATGTGCTGCAGTGCCTGCTACCGCGCGTGCAGTGCACACGGGTGCTGCACGGGCCACAGAAGTGGTCAGCACTTGATCTGCGCCTGACGCTGTGTCAACTGGACGCGTATGCACACGACCCGCACACGGTGCTGCACGACATGCTGCGACACGATCATGTACACTAAACAAGCACACAAGTGTGTGTGTGTGTGTGTGTGTATGTATGTATGTATGTATGTATGTATGTATGTATGTATGTATGTATGTATGTGCATGCGTCTACTGTGTGTTGCGTACAGGTACAGCGACACATACACACACATACACACAATGGTCGAGCGCGTTGGCGAGTGGTTCGCCTTCACGCGCGAGCGCTACTGTCGTCGGCTGACGCTGTACGACACGATGGCGTGGCCGGCACACGCACTGCCTACACACCACGCCGACAGCGCGTGTGCTGGCCTTGTGTACGCTATTGCGCCCTTTGGCGGCCCCGTGGCGGTGCTGCGTCCACCACCCGCCAATGCTGTCACCTCTTCCTCCTCGTCGTCGCGCGCCACGACAGCGGCAGCACCACCACGCGCAGTCGTCGTCACAAGTGCGACCGACTTGCTGTCTGACTACATTGACGTGTACACGAGTGCGGGTGCGTGGCGCGGGTGCGCGGTGCTCGACCGCGTTGCCCTCGGCAGCGTGCTTGCCCTGGGCTGGACGTACGACGGCGACGTGTACGCGCTGACGTCCGCGCATGTGTATGTGCGTTATCGTCTGGAGCACATGGCCATGACGCGGTCGCCTGCCGCGGCGTCGGCGACGACGGCGGCAGTGCATACATGCAGGCTATCGCGTGTCGTGACGCTGCACGAGTGCTACGACACGACGCAAGACGACACGAAGAGCAAGCGCGACGACGATGACGACGATGACGATGACGATGACAGGGTGTCACGCATGACGCGTGTTGTGGCCGCGGCGTCGCCATCGCTGCCGCGCATTGTGGCGTGGTGTTTGTCGTGCAGCAGTGTCGTTTACGCGGATGCGCAGGGCGACATACGTGGTGCCGTGGCGAGTGGCGAGGAGGATGGCGGCGTGGGTGTGTGGTGTCACGGCACCGCGTCACTGCTGCGCTTGTCGTCCCTGCGTCTGCCGTCGCCACCGTCACCACTACACGCTACGCAAACAACGGCAACGCACGCGAGGGGTGGCGAGGGCCATGCCGGGGCGGCGAGTGTGTTGGCAATGGAGATGGTGTGGCCGACGTACATTCGCCGCAACAGGCGTAGTGCAACAACAGCAACGGCAGCAACACTGGGCGGTGGTGGTGATGTGCGCACAAGGCGCGTGGCGGGCGTCTACTGCGCCTGCGCGGTTGCGTCGGCCGGCAGTGTGGTGTACCTGCTGCACATGTGTGTGCAACGACGGCAACAGCGACAAGACGGCAACACGGCGACGAGGTCGGGGGCGGGTGTGCGTGGCTGCGTGCGCGTGCCGGCGCGGGTCGTTGCCATGAGCGTCTACCATGACGAGTACACGCGCAACGCACACGACAATGACAGTGCAGCAACCGCCACGCCGTCATCATTGTCATTGTCGTCCTCGACGCACGTGCGCGTTGCGCTCGTGACGAACGCAGCCGTGCTGTACATTCTGTGTGGCGACTTGACGAGTGCGCTGTTTACGCTGCACTTGTGTGGCAGCCCGCGCAACACGCAGTGTAGCAGCAGCAGCAGCAGCAGTAGCAACAGTAGCCATCATGTGTGTGTCACAGCGGCAGAAGACACGACAGCGGCTGCGGCTGCGGCTGCGCTGTTGCCGAGCAAGCTCGACTGGTGCACCAGTGCCTTTGTTGTGCTGCACTATGTACGTCGCACAGTGAGCGACGGTGGCAGCGACGGCGGCGGTCACAGCCGCGCCAGTGTCTACTCGCCAGCACCGTCTGCAGCGACAGCAACAGCTGCAGAGCCCTTCTCGTTGCTTGTGTGTGTGCTGCCATACCGCATCGATGTGCGCTGTGAGCGCGTGACATGGTCTGCCGCACACCGCAACGACGATGACGACGACGACGTGGGCGATGCAGCAGTAACAACAACAGACAAGGATGATATGGACAACAGCACACCGTTGCTGCTGTCGACGCGTGAGGTGGACGGCGTGCGTGTGCTGACGCGTCGTGCTTGCTACGTGCTACAAGCTGTGCCGCCGTGTCTTGTGCGTCTGTGCAGGCTGCGGCCACCGTGGACGGCGGCGGCGCAGTTTGCGCGTGTGTGGCAGCGTGTGCAGAGCAGCGGTGATGCGAACAACACGAGTAGCGGCAACAACAACAACACAAACCGCCACTGCAACAAGGGCGACGACGACGACGACGATGACGACGCGTCTGCCGTTGCTGCGCTCATGGCATTGTACGCGGCGCGTTGTGCCGCGCCGCGCCGCACCGTCACCGCTACCACCGCAGCCGCCGTAGCAAACAACAATAACAACAACAGCAGCAGAGAGTCTGCCATGCGACTGGCGAGCGACCTCGTTGACGCGGCAGCGTACGAGTTGCACGCGAAGCAGCAGGCAATGTTGCTGAGTGCCGCCCTCGCCGTGTACAAGCTGCTGCCACCTGAGCTGAGTCGCGGTCACGGCGTCGTCACAACAACAACAACAGTCGCCACTGCTGCTGCTGCAACGGCCGTGTCGGCAGACATGAGGCAGCTGTCACGCCGCATCGATGACGTTGTGCGGCGTGCGCGTGTACTGCGCGCACTGCGCAGCGGTGAGCGTGACGGCTGTCACATGCCCCTGACGATGCAGCAGTACAGCGTGCTGACGGGCAGCCGCGATGACTGGGCGGTGTCGCAGCCAACACACAACGACGACAACGACGACAACGACGACAAGGTCACAAGCGACGCGAACGAGGACGGCAGCAATGACGATAGCGTGGCGTGGCAGCTGCCCGCGCAGCACTATTATGCTACTGAGGCGGATGTGCTGCTTGGTCGCCTTGCGTACTATGGCTACTATGCACAGGCGCTCGACGTGGCTACGCTCGCCAGCGCGGCAACAGCGTCGTCGTCGTTGTCGTTGCCGTCATCGTCGAGCATCACGACACTGCTGTCGTGCTGGGCGCGTGCTGTGGTGGCGAGAAGCAGTGCGGCGCGGCGCAACGGCAGTACACATCGCAACAACAACAACAACAACAACAACAACAACGAGGACAAGAGCAACAAGGACGATGATGATGATGTTGTGTATGCGGCGGTGTGTCGAGTGTTGCGGCACGTGCAGCCGCCACAGCAGGCATGCTACCTGGCAGCAGCGCACGTTGCCTGGCAACACGGCCGCCATCCCCTCGCCCTGCGCCTCGCACTCGAGCATGACGCGTACACGGAGAAGACGCTGTGGCTGCTGCTGCGCACACGCGACAGCGCCCTCGCGCTGCTGTGCGCCGCCGCCAGCGCCGATGCCGACTTACTGTACATGACACTCGCCGTCGTCGTTGCACAACTGTCACGAACACAGCAGCAGCAGCAGCCGTCATCATCGTCTGCGGCGACGCGCGACGAGGTGGTGCGCGTGTTGCTCGCCAGCCCTGTTGCCCTGACGTCGCTGCTGTACGGCGCCGCGGTGCTGACGTCGTGGCACGACGTTGTTGTGCGTGCGCTGCAACGCGCCGACACGGCGGTGCGTCGGCGACTGACGACGCTGCTTGCGTTTCAGCAGCTGCGCAACACGCTGTCGCGTTGCAGCGCACACGACATGCACACATTGCAGCAGCGTATAGTAGCATCGACAAGAACAACAACAACAACAACAACAGGAGTCGCCGCGGCCACGGACACGTCATCGCGCGTGCTGCCTGCGCACGCGTGGGCGGACGTGACGGCCGCCATGCAACGGGCAGCGCAGCTGCAGCCACGGCCACAAGGACGAGACAGCAGCAGCAGCGGTGCGGCGGCACACGGCACGGCAATTGCCACGCACAATGCGTACAAACACGGTGACGACAACGACGGCGACAAGGGCAAGACGACGACGGCGACAACGACAACAACAGTGCCATGGCTGCGCACTGCGTCACCATCACATCACTCGTCACAGCAGAGCACTGCTGCTTCTGCTGCTAGTGCTGCTCGTGCTGCGGCTGTGCAGCTGTTGTGTGCGCCAACCACCACACCACACGACGCGGCCATGTGGCTGCAGCGTCATGGTGACGTGGCCACGTTACGCAGCCGCTACGCGGAGCGCTACGGCGATGTGCGCTTTGCGCGGGTGGCGAGTGTGCTTGAGCTGCTGCAGCTGCTCTACGCGCACGGCGCCGAGGAGGAGGCGACGGTGCTGCAGCGTCGCTATGCGCTATCGCCGTCGCGCTGTGCGCATGCGCGGCTGCGTGCGCTGTGCGAGGTGGCGCGGTGGCGACACGTCGAGCAGCTGCTGGGCCCACCACCCCCACCACCGCACGCTGTAGCGGCGGCGGCGAGTACGACAAGCAGCGCCCTGTCGTTGCTGCTGCAGCGTGTCAGTGGTGACGTCGTCAACGGCAGCAACAGCAGTACGGCGCTTGTGCGTGCCGCTGCCTCGGCAGCTGCCTCGGCCATAGGACTGCAACGCAGCAGCAGCAGCAGCAACGATAAAAAGAAGAGCGGTCGTGCAACGGCAACAACAGCGCTGACGTCTCCGTGTGGTGTGTCGTATGCATCTGCCGTGCAGGTGTTGTACAGCTATCGACAGTATGTGCTGGCAGCGCGCTATGTGCCTGGTGTGTCGCGAGATGTGGCGGAGCGGTGTGGATGGTATGTGCAGCTGCACGCACCACGTGCCGCGCTCGATGACGCCTTCGTCCATGAGCAGCCTGAGCTGCTGCAGCACGTGATGCAGACGTGCGCGAGCGACGCGGAAGTGCAGGCAGTGGGCCAGGCGTACCTGCAGGCCTTGCTCGAGTAGTGCGTCGTACACGACATGCGACAGGCGTATACGTGCGTATGTATGTTTGTGTATATGCATGTGTACGTATGTATGTATGTGTATGTGCTTTTTTGTTGCTATGCGTATATAGTCAGCAACTTGCGTTACGTATATATTTATAGTGAGAGAGTGAGAGAGAGTGAGTTGTCACGGCGACATACTGCGACAACGCGCGCAAACACACACACACAGACACACGCGCGCACATTGACGTCTGCCAGTGCGGTGTGTTGCACATACATGTGTGTATAGTTGTGCGCGTGGGCACGAGTGCGTCTCTTTCTCTACGCGTGCGTGTGCGTACCTGTCTCTCCCTCTCTGTGTGTAAGTGTGCTCTACAGTCGGCCGCGATGATTGTGTCGGATGTGTACGTGTGCGATGACCCCGAGCTGCGCTACATGCAGCTCGTCGAGGTGACGTTGACGCACTGCGCGACGGTGCTGTGGCCGTCGCAGCCTGAGCGTGTCGCGCGTGCGGCCTTGCAAGCAGAACACCTGCGTCGTGTTCTGCAGCGTCGGCTTGCCACGGCTCACCACCACGGCACGACGGCGTGGCACACGAGCGAGCAGCAGCAGCCGCAAAACGGCGACGAGCATGGCGACGCGGCAGCAGCAGCAGCAGCAACCACGACGACGTCACCACGCAAGGCACCGCACAAGCACGGGCAGAATGGCTTGTCTGTCGCCTCGGTTGACACGATACTGTGCCGGAAGGATGTGCAGGCTCGTGCGGGCAACGGTAGAAGCAGTAACAACAACAACAACAACGCAGCGCGCGTAAGTGGTGCTGTGCATGACGGCAGCACTGACAGCCGCGCAGAGGCGACGGCGAGAGCAGCGACGGTGGCGGTCACTACCGCATCATCATCGTCGTCTGCTGTTGCTGCGACAGCAGCGGCCTCGTCAGCGGCGGGTGCGGCGCCACCGACGCCGGCGACGACGCAAAGCGGCGATGTGGTGCTTGTCAGCGAGACGGGGTCGCCGCTCGTCGAGTTGCTGTCGGTGTCACAGCGACTGCCACTGCGCGTGCGGCGGTTGTCGGGTGGCATCACCAATGAGCTGTTTCACATCTACGACGATGCCGACAAGAGTGATGGACACGACGATAGTAGCAACAACAACAACAACACCAATAGCAACAGCAGCAGTCGTAGCAAGCCGCTCGCGCACACGACAGCCGCCGCCTCGCCGTCGGTCGTCATTCGTGTCTTTGGCAAGGAGACGGAGCGCGTCATCTCGCGTGAGAGTGAGCTCTTTTACCAGTCGCTCTTCTTGCGCACGTACGTGCACGGCGTTAACTTTCTCGTGTACGAGTTTCTGCCCGAGCATGTGGTGCTGCCGTACACGGACATGCCGCGCGAAGTGTGCGCGATTGCCGATGTCATGGCCGCCTTTCAAGTGCACGCGACACGTGCTGCACGACGTGACTACGGCAAAATGAGTAGCAACAACAACAACAACAACAGCAGCAACAACAGCAACAACAAGGGCAGTTACGACTGCGGCTGCGCAGTCACCGCGGACGGTCACGGCACGCGCTTTGACTGCGAAGACAACTACACACTGCGCGCGCTGACGACGTGGGTGGAGCAAGTGGCGTCGCCGGCCATTGTAGCACAAGTGCAGCCCGACAAGCGCGATGACTTCTTGCACCTCAGCAGCCAGCTCGCCGGCGAGTGTGCGTGGATGCGTGCGGTGCTGCAGCAGCCAGCGCTGTCCGGTGCGCTGGGCGAGGGTGTCTGTCACAATGACCTGCTGAGTGCGAACATTATGCGGCACACCGCCACGGGCGCCCTCACCATCATTGACTTTGACTACACCAAGCGCAACTACCTGCTCTTTGACATTGCCAACCACTTCAACGAGTACACCGGCCTCGAGTGCGACTATGCACGTTACTTCCCCAGCGATGCACACATGGCGATGTTCTTGCGGCACTATCGTCGTGCCGCGCGTCGTCATTTGCGCCGCGTGCACGCCACGCAGGCACCGCAGCAGCAGCAGCGACAGCAGCGACAGCAGCAGCAGCAGGAGCAGGAGGTGGTGCGTGTGTGCAATGGTCACGCGACCAATGGCTGCTGCCGTCCTACTCATCACCCGCCTCCTCTTCCTCACGGCAGCAGCAGCGACAGCGGCGATAGTGACGACGATGACGAGGATGACGACGACAGCAACAGTAGTGGCAGTAGCAACAGCAGCATGCTGTTTGCCTCGTATGACAAGCACTGCGCACACGGCGACGGCGACGAGGTCTTCGACGGCGAGCGCGCCCTCTTCTGGAGCGGCAGTGCCGCCGAAGAGCACGCGACGGTGCTGCGGTGGACGCGGCTCGTCAAGCTGCTCACACTCGCCTCGCACTTGTCGTGGAGTGTGTGGTCGCTGCTGCAGGAGGCGGTGTCGGCGCTCGACGTTGACTTTCTTAGCTACGCCAAGCTGCGCTATGCGCGCTACGCGGACACAAAGCATGACTTTGTACGTAATGTGTACTAGGGTGTGTATGTGCATGTGTGCATGTGTGTATGTGTGTGTGTGTGGCTGTGTGCAGGTGAGGGTGTGTGTGCTGTGGGCACGCGCGTGTGTTGTACAAGTTACTGTGTATTGTATGGGTTACTGTGTATTGTTTACAGTTGTGTATATACATGTGTATGTGTGTACGTTTGTATGTGTATGTGTGTACAGGTGTGTGCGAGTGGTGAAGAAGAGTGCAGAGCACTCTTAACTTGCTTACACACGCACACACACAGCTCACACACGAGCATGTTTGTATATGTATATATACACATGTACTCACGCTTGCTTACACACAAACGCACACACATATACGCTCGTTCGCGCTTTGCACGTACTGCTCTCGTATACACGCACATGTTGTGTCTTCGTCAGTACGTGCGCGTGTGAGTATGTGTGTCACACACACACACACACACACACACACACACACACACACACACACACACATTCACACACACTCTGTTTCCCTCTCGCAGGCGCCATCTCTCTCTCTCTCTCTCTCTCTCTATCTATATGTGACACGTTATGTCGGTAATGTATGCATTGTGCTATAGGCCACATACTGCGCGTGTATACACACACACACACATACTTGTTTACGCACGTATGCTTGTTGTTCTTGTTGTGTTTTTCTTTTTTTTTTGCACAGACATGACGCGCGTGTACGTACGTATTGCCGACTACCACGCCGCGTCGCTCGCGTGTGACGCGGAGTTGCAGCTCAGTCGCGCTGTCGCGGCAGCCGCAAACTGCACGCTGGCGGACGTGTCGCGTTTGTGTGACGCAGCCGCCGCCGCCGACGACGACGACGCAGTGTGCAGTGAGGAAGACGGCGACAAGGGCGCCCTGTGCAGTATTGTGACGTTGTGCGTGCTGCTGCCTCCTCGGTCGTCGTCGACGGTGCTGCAGTCGGCGTCGACGTGGACGCGTAGTGCGCAGGACGCGTTTGCGCGTCTTGTCGATCGCGCGCTCACCCGTGTACACCCGCCACTCGACCCGCTGCAGTACATCCACGCCACATCACCGCAGTTCACTGCCGTGGTGGCGGACGACGAGGACGGCGCTGTTGTGTGCGGCAACGACAAGGTGGCCACGTCACGGCTGCAGCCTGCCGTATGGTTGCGTGTGCGGCCCACGGAGCTGTTTGCGCGCTCGGCGCTGTTGCTGCCCTTGTTACCGTACACACGCACAGGTGCAGACAAGATGGCAGCCACGCAGACGACGACGAGGTGTGCGCTGTCGGCGGCCTATGCGTGTCACAGTGTCGAGGGCGTCGTGGCAGCGCCTGCTACACTGCTGCCACTACTGGCCGTGACCGACGACCACGCCGTCGTGAGTACCACCACGACGACTACGACGATGACGTCGACAACCGTCGTCGCAGCGTCGTGCCGCACAGACGCGGACGACCACGACGACACGGATGGCTTGTGGCGTCGTGTACGCGCAGCAGCAGCAGCAGCGACGACGAGCAACACACGACGCAGCTCAGACGCTGGCGCGTCGTCGTCGTTGTGTGCGCACAATGGCGGCAGCGACACTGCCCACGACGACAACAACGACGACAATGCTGGCACGACGAGAGCGGCGACGGGCCACGACGACGACGACGACGACGTCGCCGAGGCGGAGGCGGCGTTGCGGTGGCGATTGGCCCGATGGGTGGCGGAACGCGTTGTCAATGACGCGGCGTGGGCTGCCAGGGCACAGCGTCTGCGCCCCGCTGCGTCGTCGTCGACCACCACCTCGGCGCCTGACACACGCGAGCGTGCCTGCGTGCTTGACGTTGCCGTCGCCGCAGCACGACGCGGCGGCGGTGAGCGCGTCATGCACGGCGATGTGCGCGGTGTCGAAGTGCGCGCGCGCGTTGTCGCGTACACGCCTCGCTACGCATACGTTGCTGTACCACACCACACCTCGACAAGGCTGACGTCGTCGTCGTCGTCGACACGCACAGCGTGTGCAGCACTGCTGTGTCGCATACCGCACCCGTCGTGGCTGCTGACACGGCTGCGGCAACAAGAGCTACAAGCGCATGGCGGCGGCAGTGGCGGCAGCGGCAGCGACGATGACGCGGGTGACGATGCACGCCGCGTCACGCGCAAGCGAGCACGTCACACGACAACAGCAACCACATCGACGACGATGGCAGAACACAACGGCAACAGCAGTCGCGGCGACGGCGGCGGTGGCAGTAGTGGCAATGCGATGTGTATGCACCACGTCACCGAGGCGTTGTGGGGCGACACGAGTGCGCGTGAGCTGACGCCGCTGCCACGTGCAGCACAGATGCCCGTGACGGTGCGTGCACATCGCGTGTGCTGCCAGCGCATACACGACACGAGCACGCGCGCATGCCACGACAACACAGAGGACGGTGGTGTCGCTGATGCACACAACGTGATGGTGTGGCTCGAAGATGTGTATGTCACGTCATCCTCGTCCTCATCGCACAAGAGCACGCGTGACGATGACGACGGCAGTGACAGCTACGACGATGTGGTGGCGCTTGTGCGTTGCAGCTGCGCACGCTACACACGAGCGTGCGAGCGCTACACGTCTGTAGCCCACGCGCGAAGCAGCAGCAGGAGCAACAACAAGGACAGCACACACGACGCGGCGCAGCACGGGCTGTATGCGCGTGCACAGCGGCTGTACGACGCGCTCGTTGACACGATCGCCGTGCGCTTCACTCGCACACTCGCGTGTGGCGGTGGCACCTCGCGCGCACGACAACGACGCCGCAGTCGCACAGCGCAGCGCCGCGGTGAGGGTGGCGGCGTCTATGCGACACTGCCGTGTGCGGTGCCACTGGTGCAGACGTCTCGTGACGCCGCTGCGCTGCGTGAGTGCTGCACGGCAGAGCTCAAGTATACACTCACACCACATAGCAGCAACAACACGCACGACAACAACGATGACAACTATGTGCGCGGCAACAAGGCTGCCTCGATAGCGGCAGCAGGCGCCGTCGCCGTGCAGCAACAACGACAACAAAAGCGTGCCATCATGGACGTTGAGCGGCTGCGTCACACTCTCGCCGGCATGGCGAGTATGCATGGCGGGGTCGTCGTCGTCGGTGTCAGTGATGCCGGCGTTGTTGTTGGTCATGCACCGGGCCTCGTCACGGCACACCTGCGCACAACGGGCTTCTGCCCCGCCATGGTCAAGGACAGTGTTGTGGTGCGCGAGGTGCGCGTGTTGTCGTCGTTGTGTAGCGCGAACGGTGACGGCGGCAGCGGTGCCGTCGTGCGTATGCCTGCCGAGTGGTGGAAGCGACCGGCCGCTGTGTGCAATGCGCGTAGCAGCAACAGCAACAACAACAATGTGCGCGATGACAAGGATGGTGGTAGTGGTGGTGAGCGTGTCGTGACTGTCATTACGGTCAGTCGCGGTCAGGCGCCGTGCTACGCGAGTGCACGACATACGCTGCCGTATGTGCGTACGCTGGCGAGCACAACACCGATGCCGATGCTGGTGCTCGCACGGCGCGTGTGCGAGGCCCTTGCGTTGCACACCAACACAAACGCACATCGCGACTGACGCGTGTCATGTGTGGCAGATGACAAGAGCGTGTGTGTGTGTGTGTGCGTGTGCATAAGCTGACGTATAACTACACGACTATGTACACACGCACACACATATGCGTTTCGCGACGATGCGTGGCGATCGTGTCGACCTCCTTGCAGCTTGACTGTGTTTGTGTCGTAGAGGAGTGAGTGCACAAGTGTGACGACTAGACAGCCACAAGCATCACGTACGCATTCGTGTATACAAGGGTAGTACACACACACACACACACACACACACACACACACACACACACACACACATTGACATACGTACGCACACGCCGTCACCATGGGCCTGGGTGACCTGTTTCATCGCGAGACGCCGAAGGAGAAGATGCGGCGATACAAGCGCAGCCTCGACAAGACGTGCCGCGAGCTCGACCGCGAGTGTGCTAAGCTGACGCAGCAGGAGAAGAAGGTGCAGCAGGATATGCGTGCGATGGCGAAGAAGGACCAGGTCGACGCGGTGCGCATCATGGCACGTGACCTGGTCCGCACCCGCAACTTCAATCAGAAGATGTACCGCATGCGCGTGCAAGTGCAGGGCGTCGCGCTGCGCATGCAGACGATGCAGTCGACGGCGGACATGATACAGGCCATGCGCGGTGTCACGACGGCGATGAAGGCGATGAACAAGAACATCAAGCTGCCGGCGATACAGCGCATTGTGCAAGATTTTGACCGCGCCAATGCGGAGATTAGCGAGAAGGGCGACGTTATGAACGACGCCGTCGACGACGCCCTCGACGAGGAGGGCAACGAGGACGCCGACGTGGAGCAGGAGGTGCAGAAGGTGATGGAGGAGGCAAACCTTGACTTCCGCAGCAAGGTGGGCGTCGTCAATGGCGCCGTGGGGCAGCAGCAGCAAGCACAGCAGCAGCAGACGGACGAGGATGCTGAGAAGGACAAGGAGCTCGACGCGCGCCTCGCCGCGTTTCGCAACGCCATGGCCAAGTAGTGTATGTGTATGAGTATGTGTGTGTGCGCACGTATGCATGTGTGTGCGTGTCTGTATGCGCGTGCGCATGTTGCGCGTACCTCGTTTGCTTGCATCATCATCGTCAGCGTTGTCGTGTGTGTATGTGTGTGCATGTAGCGCTGTGCGCTCGTTGCTTGTGTGCCTATGTGTGTATGTGCCTGTGTGCGTTTGCTTGTGTGTGTGCGTATGTGTACTTGCTGCACTTGCTTGCCTTGCGTATAGTGTATATACACCAGCAGACACACACACAGACACACACACACACACAGGTGCGCACGTGTCGACGCGATGGCGCACAATGGCGACACGGCAACGGCGACGAGCAGCGGCGGCGCCGCGACAACACAGCCATCGCGACGGCGGCAGCAGCGCTTCACATCGGTGCTCGAGCTGGACAAGATCTGGCACCACGTCGCCCTACCACTGCGTGCGTGTAGTCTAAAGGATATTGCAATGACAGTGGCAGACAAGGCGCAGATGGACGCGTGCTTCCGTGAGGCGCAGGCGGTGCTCGATGCGGAGAGCACACACGCTCAGCTCGACCGCGGGCGCTGGTACAGTGCGCAGTTCCTGGCGCGCGGCACAACAGCAGACAAGATTGCCTCGGCTGCTGTCAAGCTGGCTGACACTGACTTTATGTTCTTTCTCGATGCGTTTGGGCAGCTCTTTGACACGGCGCGCGCCGACGCACACCACTACGAGGCGGCGCTGAAGGCGTTGACCGCTGTGTGGCCGAAGCTGCTGCCACCGCGTCCGCTGCGCCGCTTCACTGCCCAATACTTTGCCACCCTGCCAGGGGGCTGTGCCAGCGTCAGCAAGGACAAGACAGACGGTGGCACGACGGCGACGGCAACGACAGATGCAAAGGAGGACGACGACGACAAGAGCGGCAGCAGCAAGAAGCACGACGACGACGACGCCGACGCGGCGAGGACGCTGCTGGCGCGGCGCAAGGTGCTCGTGTACTGGTACGTGGAAGACTACCTGAAGCGCACCTATGCGCAGTTCCTCGCGCTGTGTGAGACGATGCTGAAGGACCGCGTCGTGCAGCGGCGTGCCGCGTGGCTGGAGGCGACGGGGCGTGTCATGTGCGCCGTCGCCGAGTCGCGGCACGTGGCGATGGCGCTCGTCATTGACAAGCTCGGCGACAGCGAGGCCCGCATCGCGCACAGCGCCTACCACCTCCTGCTGCGACTGTTGTCCGAGTCGTCGACGCACCAGGGCGTGCTCTTCACCGAGCTCGAGAAGGTTATCTTCACACGAAACTGCCCACTGCGGACGATGCGCTACGCGGCGAATGTGCTCAATCAGCTCGTCTTCAGCAAGGACGAGCGCAAGCTCGCCGTGCGTGGTGTCCTGACGTACCTGACGCTGTTCCGTCAGCTCGCCGTCAGCGGCCACGTCGACACGAGCGTCACGACGGCGATCCTCATTGGCCTGCGCCGGGCCTTTCCGTACGCGGGCACAGACCTGTCACTGCTGAGTGACCACATCAAGGCGTTGTTTGTGCTCGCCAACACGGGCAACTTTCAGCAGCGCGTGGCGACGCTGTCGCTGCTGCAGCTGCTCGTGCATCACAAGGGCGCCGACGAGGCCTTTCGCAGCCGCTGGTATCGCGCGCTGTACAACTTGCTGCTGCTCTCACCGAAGCACATGCCGCAGTCGGCGCAGCTGACGGGATTCTTTGCCATGCTGCACAAGGCCGTCCGCGCGGACACGAATGACGAGCGCGTCGTCGCGTTTGTGCATCGGCTGCTGCAGCGTGCGCTGTTCTTCAGTGACGCGATGACGTGCGCGACGCTGCTGCTCGTCGGCGAGCTGGCGCAGACGCGGCCGGCGGTGCGACGTGTACTGCGCGGCCACGCACGTGACGTGCACGCGACGGCGACGACGGCAGCGACGACCGCAGACGCCACCGGCGACACGGCGAAGACGCGCTACGACGTCAAGGCGCGTGAGCCGCAGTTTGCGCGGGCGTCACGCGAGTGCGCGTGGGTGCTGAACATACTCGCACGGCACGCCCACCCGTCCGTCGTGAAGCTAGCGGTGCTGCTGTTGTTTGGTGACGAGATGGTCTTTGACGTGCACCCGCTCGATGACATGACGTTTGCCAACTTTTTGCAGGTGTTTGTCGATGCCAAGCCGCACACGAGCAAAGGAGCAAGCGGTGCGACGGCGGCGGCGGCGCTACGCCACGGCGACGCCGCAGCAGACGACGAGGACGACGACGACAAGGACACGGCGGCAGCAACGGCGGCAACAGCAGCGGCGGCGCGTGCGAGCAACGTCGGCGGCGTGGCGGTGTTCCGTCGCGCCGTGCACACGGCGCACCTGCCCAGCGCCTCGGACGCTCACTTTGTACACACGCGCGCGCAGGACGTGGACGTGGCGCTGCTGTTTTTGCACCGCTACGCCGTGCAGCGTGAGCGCTTTTTGCGTGGTCTGCAGCAGACGCGCTCGACGTGGGGCGACGCCAGCGGCGAGGGCGAAGTTGCCGAGCGCGTGGCGGATGTTGACGGCGCCTTGTTTGGCCCGCGCGGTCGTCTGGCGCCGCAGCCACACGACGCCAGCGACGCGGACGACGACGACGTGACGGCGACGGCTGCAGCAGCAGCGGAAGAGGCGGTGACGGCGACGAGGCAAAAGAAGAAGACGAAGAGCAGCAAGAAGGCGACGGCGTCTGCCATGGTCACGGACGAGGACGACGAGGAGGACGAGGACGACGACATGGATGCCGTGGCCGACGATGACGACTTGCGGTGGGGCAGCGAAGACGAGGCGGTGTACGACGCCACGCTGCTGAGCGAAGACGACAACGAGGACGACCTGGACGATGAAGAGGAGGACGACGATGAGGATGATGATGGCCTCGTAAGTCGTGTGCGCGATGTGACGGCGGACGACGGTGGCGACTTTGGTGAGCTCATTGCACAGCACCAGCACGACGACACGGCGCGCAAACGACAACGCGAGGAGGCGTGGCTGGCGCAGCGCTCACTGCCGACCACACCACACACCGCACGCGGACGTGGCCGAGCCGCTGCCGCCACAATGCACAGCCATCGTGGTCGTGGTGGTCGTGGTGGTGGTCGTGGCGGCGGTCGTGCGCGACGTCGCTAGCATGACAATGGGCATAACAACGAAAGCCTGCGTATATGTCTGTGTGTGTGTATGGCGGTAAGCGTAAGAGGCGACTAAGGCTGCGTCAAGGTCGTGACGACAGTAGCACGCAAACGTATGCGACGCACACACCTCTGCTTATCTATCTGTGTGTGTGTATGTGTCGTGTCGCGTTGTGCTGTATTTGCTGCGTTTTGTTACGCAAGTCACACAAGCATACACATACACGTACCTTTGCGTAACTTACACACACATACACACACATTCACACACTCATACACACACACACACACACACACACACACACACACACACGCACGCACTTTGTCGTTTGCGGCCATGTCGACGGCGGCAGCCACGGCGCAGAGCGGCACCGGTGGCATCACGATGACAGCGGCAGCATCGCTCAGTCCGACGGAGCACCTGACGCGGCTGATGCGGCTCTACCGCGCTCTTGGTGTGCGACACGACGAGGTGGGCTTGGAGGTGGTGCTCAACGACATTCTCGCGCTGCTCACGTACACCCACCAGCACGAGCAAACGGAGCAGTTCATCAGCAGCTGCGACTTGCACTTGCCACATCGGGCAAACAACCAGGCCGCGCGCTACTACTACTACGAGGGCCTCACACGTGCCCTGCGGCTGCAGTACGTGGACGCGAATCAGTGTCTGCAGCAGGCGCTGCGCAAGTCGCCGGAGCGCGCCTTTGGCTTCCGCATCGCCGCAACCAAGCTGTCGCTTGTCGTGCAGCTGCTGCTCGGCGAGATACCACCGCGGTCGGACTTTTTGGCCAAGGACATGCGCGAGTCGCTCAGCCCGTACCTGCAGCTCGCGTCGTGTGTGCGCTTTGGCCAGCTTGGCCGCTTCATGTCAATTGTGCAGCAGCACCGCCAGACCTTTGAGCACGACCGCACCTACTCGCTCATCTTGCGCATGCGTCAGCACGTGATCAAGACGGGGCTGCGGCGCATCTGTCAGGCCTACAGTCGCATTCGCGTCGCCGACGTGTGTGTGCGGCTGTCGATGGAGAATGCCGCCGATGCCGAGTATATTCTCGCCAAGGCCATACGCGACGGTGTCATTGACGCCGTGCTTGACAGCGAGCAGGGCATGCTCATTGCGAGTGACAGCATTGACGTGTACTCGACGGCGGAGCCGCTACACGCGCTGCAGCGACGCATACAGTTTCTCAACCAGACCTACAATGACGCGAAGCGCGCGATGCGCTACTCGTCCACCGACCCCGACCTCGAGGCGGAGCGCAAGAAGGCCGAGCAAGCCGAGCGCGAGGAGCTCGAGGAGCTCGAGCGCGTGCACGACGACCTGCTCGAGAGCAACTTCGAGGATGGGCTGTAGACGACTGCAGCACTTTGTGCTGCAGTGGTGGTGGTGACATGAAGCATGAGCGCGCAAACGTCAGAGGACAGCGACGACGAGGGCAGCAGCGACAGCACGCTGTATACATGTGCGTTGTTGTCACGTGTGTCTGTGCGCGCACGCACGCATAGGATGGTGACGTGTGTACGTATATATATATACATATATATGCACACAACATGCAGAGCAGCAGCAGCGACGACGATGTATGCGTACATTTGTGTGTGTGTGTGTGTGACGTAACGAGGGTGGCAGCGTGCATGTGTGCGTGCATGTGCACATTCGAGCTAGACAAGGCACACGACGTTGCAGCTGTAGACGACGCAGTGGCGTGTGTGCAAGCGTGTGTGCAAGCGTATATGTATGCTTGCGCTCTTGTAGTCGTGTAGCGTTGCACATATACATATATACATACACACACACACAGAGACAGAGGCAGACGTTGACAATGGAGGTGAGCCATCACTTCAGTTTGCCACTGCCGAGTGTGGGTGGGTCGGGTGACAGCCGCCGCGGCAGCATGTTGCTCGCGGCGTCGCGCAGCACACTGCCGCGCAACAGCATACTGCCCCTGTGCATGTCTCGCGCACAGCAAGAGGCCATTGTCAACAGCACGCTTCCGCGCCCGCCCACCTCGTCGCGTCGTGGGACGGCGAACAACAGTGACGGCGGCGATGGCAATGGCCGCCACATTGGCAGTGGTGGTCGCAGCCACAGTCAGCAGCAGTTGTCGTCGTCACACAAGACAACCAACGCCAACCTCGTCTCGCTCAACACGACCGTGCTCGGCGAGCTGCCTGACATGCTCGAGCGGCCACTGCGCATGGTGCTGACGTACCCGATCATGCGCGTTGCCGGGACGGCCTTCGAGAATAGCTTGTACGTCACGCGTCACGTCGCGTATGGCGGCTACGTTCCGCGAACAACCGCCGTGGCGTCGTCGCGCAACAGCATTGTGGCAGCCAGTGGTGCTGGTCACCACACCCACCATCACCACCACACCCAACATCACAGCAGCAGCGCCGGCCATGCGCGTGGCTCTGCCGCTCTCGACGCCAGCGGTCACAGCATGCTGCTCGAGAGCAGCTTTGCGTGTAGTGCGGAGGCGAGTATGGTGCTCGAGGCGAGCACGTCGATGTTGCACCCGCTGCACGACGGCGTCGACAACCACAGCATGACAAGCGACGTCTTTGCCATGGCGATGAGCGGGCACAACATCAGTGGCAACACGAGCCTGGCCGCGCCAGCAAGCGCAAGTATGACAAACGGCGGCACATCGCTGTCTGCGCGCGCGGGCGCCGTCGCTGGTGGTGGTGGTGGTAGCGGTAGTGGCAGCAGCGTGGTGCGCACCGCGACGCTGGTGAAGCGGGCGATGATGTGGCAGATTATTGTCACGACGGTGCTGGCGTGTGTGCGCACGGCCGAGCTCTTTCGCGCTGGTCGCCTGCGCGCGGTGCTGCAGGAGCGTCTGCTGCCTGTGCTGCTGCGTCGCAAGGCGGCGACGGGCAGCATACTGCCACGTCCGTCACCCGCTCACGACAAGGACGACGACAATGGCAACAACGCGGGCAACAATGTGAGTGACGCCGTCGACCAGGACGACGACGCTGGCGGTGACGCGACACGCGGCGGCCGTGGTGGTGGTGGTGCGGGTGCTGCGGCCGAGATGGACGGCACACAAGGCAACTATCTCCGCACGCACCACCCGCTCTTCGCGCTGCTCGGCAATGCGACGTTTCTGCAGCGGCTGTCGGAGACGATGCAGCGACAGCGCTACACCCCTGGCGAGGTCATTGCCCGCCACGACGAGCCGGCGCAGCAGCAGATGTTCTTCCTCATTGCGGGCCGCTGTGAGGTGTTGGCGGAGCGTCGCCGACAGAGCGACAGCGTGCTGGCCGCAGCACGCAAGCGCGACAGTTTCGAGGCCACAAACACGTCGACGGCGGCACCGCACAGCGGCGGTGACGCAGCAGCCGGCCACCCCAACGCCACCACCCGCCGCACGTCACAGCCGACGCGTGTGGTGTGTGTGCTGTCTGCGGGGCAAACGTTTGGCGGTGTCTTTCGCACGCAAGTGCAGCTCGGCCACACCTATCGCGCCCTCACGCAGTGCATTGTATGGCACCTGACGGCGGACAGCTTCGAACGCGCCCTTGGCGAGTTTGTCGTGCTGCAGCAGCTGCAGCAGCAGCACGACGAGGCGCGTACGCTGCTCGGTGTCTATGTCGAGGCGCTGCGGACGCACCACATGCACCTGCTGCGTGCGCGCTACCCGCTGACGCCCGCGCTGCTGCGCCGCGTGCCGGTGTACCGTCGGCTGCTCGACAAGGCCGCCGCCGCCGCCAACGCGAGCGCGAGCGCAACGGCGGCGGCTGCTGCTGCTGCTGCGGCGTATATGGCTGACTTTACACCACTGGTGAAGCTGCGTGGTGAGGTGCTCTTTGACCACGGCGAGGCCCCGGGCGATGTGTACTGCCTCGTCGAGGGCAGTGTCTTGCGCAGCGTGCATGCACGCAACTACAACAACAACGGCAGCAGCAGTAGTGACGGTTGTGGCGGCGGTGGTGTGTGGGCCGGTGAGCGCGATGACGCCAGCAGCGTCACCATCAGCGAACATGACAAGGAACACCTTCATCATCAGCAGCAACAGCGACGTGTGCACAGCTGCAGCACCGGTGCCGCAACGACGACGCCGGCAACAGCAGGCGAAGCGGTGAGCGACGCACCACTGCTCGCGTCGCAGGTGCTGTCGCCCAACGACTTCACCAGCTTCAGCATTGACGGACGCTTTGTGTTGCTTGGCGAGGAGCCGCACCTGGTGCCGTGTGCACATCGCTACCGCTGCACCGTACACAGCCGCGTCGCCCTGCTCTACCGCATCCCCAGTGAGCGGTTCGTCAGCGCCCTGCTCGACGACGCGGCGCTGTACCTGTCACTGCGCGACAAGCTCATGCAGAACATTCGCGGCGCCATGCGCCTTGACGCGCGCTGCCTGGCGCGTGTGCCGCTGTTGCGCGACATGAGCTCGACCGCGCTGCACACACTCGCACAGCACGCAGAGGCGCGCGTGGTCGGCCGCAACGTGGCCATTTGTGAGCCGCTGCAGCCGATCAAGGAGGTGTATCTGGTCGTCGAGGGCAGTGTACGCGACCCTCGCGCGTATGGCCGGCAGCCAACATGCGCGCCCGTCGACGACAACAGCAACAACAATAGTAGCAACAATGGCACTACTGCTGCAACGGCGGCGACAAGTGACGCGGCGACGACGCCAGCATCTGCTGTTGCTGGTGGTTGTGCTGGTGCTGTTGCGATGACGGCGGCAGCGCGCAAAGACGAGGCGAGTGTGGCTCGCGCGCGTGGCGGCAACAACAACAGCAACAGTGGCGGCGGTGCTGTGACGAGCCTGCGCGCACGACAGACGGCGGCAGCAACAGCGACAACAGCTGCCGCACCACGGCAGCTGCGTGGCAACGCCACGAGCCCTGCCACGACGCCGTCGGCGGCACACACAGCCGCCAGAGACGCCGCGCGCACGACGAGTGGGCCGCGTTCCTCGGCTGTCGCTGCTGCCGCTGCAGCAGCAGCCGCTGCAGCAGCAGCGAGCGTGCCGGCGTGGCAGCTCGCTCTGCTCGAGGGTGGTGCGGGTGGCAACAACAACAGGAGCAGCTCGTTCGGGGCAACGATGACGGTCAACAGCAATCGCCTAGCGCAGACGCTGGGCGGCGGCAGCAGCAGCATCACGGGCGGCATGAACACGACGACGACGATGACAACGATGACCGGCACACGGACGGCGACGATGCGTGGTCCTCATCGTTACCGCGGCAACAAGCATGGCGGGCAGGGCACGACAGACAACAACAACAATGATGCTGCTACTACCGCCGCGGGTGGTGCCGCAACGCCGGCCGCCGTGACGACGGTGACGCCCGACGAGCAGCAAGAGCTCAACCCACCGCTGCCGTCGTGTGCTACACAGCGCTATCGCTGCTCACTCGGCGGCAGCTGGGCGGGTCTGCTGGTGGATAAGTGGCCATGTGGCTGGGAGGCGACGACGCTCGTCGAGCTGTGGGCCATACCGACGCTGCAGCTGCGCACCGAGTACAACAATTGCTCGCGTGCGACGCAGAACGCCATACTGCAGCGCGCACGACTGGCACAAAAGGACGCCCTCGGCTTGCCCGCCGTGCAAGCGACGAAGCTGCCACCGATGCGTGTGTACCTGCCACACGACCCCGCTACTGCTGCGGTGACGGCGGCGGCGGGCGGTGGTGGTGCACGTGGCAACGGCAACGGCAACGCGCAGCCGTGGTCGCGCAGCGCGAGTGCGGTGACGCGCAGTCGCGGTCGCAGTGACAGTCAGCAGTCGCGTGCACGTCGTCCTCGCAACGGCGAGGGCGGTGGTGGTGGTGGTGGGACGCAGACACGGTCGCTGCCTCGTACCGCGGCGCCGCACGACGATGTGGCCGATGTGAGCATGCTGTGCAGCTTTGCTGCGAGCGATGACGTCAATGTGGCCGGTGAGGGTGTGGTGGACACGACGACGGCGGCAACAGCAGCGCGGCCGCGCGATGCTGCCCTGTCACAACAGCAGCAACAGCAACAGCAACAGCAGTTACTGCAGCCGCATGACATCTACTCGACCAATTACACCTTGACGATGCCTGCGTGCGTGATGGGCGACGCTGCTGCGGCAACGGCAACGATGATGCCAACGTCGAGTGGGCCTTGTGGCGGACGAGCAGCAAGACAGCAGCAGCAGCGGCAGCAACAGCGACAAGAGCACGTATACGACAGAAACTGTCGCGGTGATGCGTACATGATGGGTGGGCGGCGTGGCGGTGGACGACGACGTCGTGTCAGCAGCGGCAGCAGCAACACGGCAACAACAGCACTGCCACACGTTGTCGCGCCTGCAACAGCGCCGCTGCCGGCACACCTGCTGGCGTGCTACAGCGGCGTCGCCGTCGACGATGTGGACAGCAACAACAACAACTACGGCAGCGGCAGCGGTCTCAGCGTCAGCAGCCTCGACGTCGTCGGTGGCGACGGCAGCGGTGGCGACGGCGGTGGTGGTGGCGGTAGCAAGGGTGCGGGTGGCTGTGTAGTACGTGACCCTGTCGTTGTCGTAGTGCCAAGTAGTACAACGCCGTCGTCGTTGTCGTACGCAAGCACGCGTCGCGGTGGCGCTGTACACGGCACAACGACAACAGCAGGAGGAGACGATGGCAATGAGCGTGCGATGGTGGCGGTGGTGGCGGCGCGCGCGGCGGCGTGGCCGTTGACGACGTCGCCGTCGCGGCAGTGGTTCCGTCAGGCGCCGGCGAGCACACCTGCGCAACACGCGCTGTCCTCGACAGCGAATGCAGCTGCAATGGCTGCCACCATGCCGGTCATTGGCAACCATGCAACAAACACGACAACAACAACGAGCATGCCGCTGCTGCCGTGTACGCAGGCAGTAGCCGCGGCGACGATGTTGCACGCGGCCTCGCAGACGTACGGCCCCACACCGCGACGACAAGGCAAACAACAGCAGCAACAGCCGCAGCGCAGTAGTCGTCAACGTGACGGGTGGGGTACGGCAACGCTGCCGTCCATGACACGACAAGCACACGGCACGACGACCATGTCGGGCACCATGGGTCACGCCACACTGCCACGACGCTACGGTCTGCTCTTGTAGCCATGTGTGCATGCGCGCATGTATATGAGTATATTTGTAGTTGTGTGTGTGTGTGTGTGTCTGTGTGTGTAGAGCGATGTATGTAGCGCAACGCGATGTACAGATAGTCACGCAGACAAGAAGAGGTGAGGCAGAGAGAGCGAGTATGTGTCATGTTGTTTGTGCATTGTACAGTGCATGTTGTTGTTGTTGCATGTATGCACATGTGTATGTGTGCGTGTGTGCGTGTGTTCGTTCGCATCTGTCACACGTTGCCAATGTGCACAAGCACGTACAGTCAAGCACACACACACGCACACGTATACAAGGCTGACGACATGAGCGAGACGAACTGGGCGCTGAGCACGCATGGCGCGGTGGTGGTGTCGTCGTCGGGTCACATGGCCGACATGTTCGCGCCAGCGGACAACGCCCTCGATGCGCGCGAGGACGCGCTGTGGATTGCCGGTGATCCTCCGCAGCAGGTCACACTACGGCTGTGTGCCGGCCATCCGCCGCTGCACTTTGCGGGTTGGTATGTGTGGCATGACTACAGCACCAATCCCAAGACGGTCCGCATCGACGTCGGCGAGCTGCCACAGCGACTGACACCGCTGCTGTTGTGTGAGGCGCTGCCGGGTGGGGGCACACAGCTGTGGCGACTGCCACGACCGATTGCGCCGACGGAGTGTTATGTTCGCTATACGATTACGCAGACGTTTGCGGGTGGGCCGACGTACATGAACTATGTGATGCTGCTCGAACACGAGCCAGGGCCACATTACTGTGACGCAGCAGACGGCGCTGCTGCCGCGACAACGAACAGCAACAACAACAGCACACGAACAACGAACAGGACGACGACAACGTCGCCACCACGTACGCGGTCACAACATGCCAGCCATGGCGGGGCGGTGCCGTCGCCGCAGCAGCCAAGCTACTCACAATCGGCGACGGCGTACCGGCCCGATGACGGCACCGCTGCCGCTGAACAACAACAACAACAACAGCAGCAGCAACAAGACGCCGTCACGACACCGCGCAACGCAGCAGTGTCAAACAACAACAACAACGACAAGCAACATGACGATGACGATGACGACGACGATGACAGCAGCCCTGGCCGTCGCATGCAGCGGCTGTTGCGTGACCTGGACGATGACATACGCATGCTCAAGCCGCTGCACGCGACACTGCCACGTCATCCGGCGCTGTTGTACGTCACACAAGGCAATGAGCCGACGTTGCGCGGCAACGACGACGACGGCGGCGACAAGGATGCAAGCAGCCACGCGAGTCGTGACGATGACAGCAGCAAGCGCAGCGACAAGGGCAATCGCCATCACCGTCACCGTCGTCATCGTCATTGTCGAGGCCGCCGCGACAGCAGCAGCAGCAGCAGCAGCAAGCACAGTCGTCATCACGCACGACACGCTCATGGCCGTCACGGTCACGGCGACGCACACAGCAGTCGCGCGAGTGACGGCAGCAGCCGTAGCAGAAGCAACAGTAGCACCAGCAGCAGCAGCAGCAGCAGCCACCGTGGCAGCAACAGGTGCCAACGTGCTGACAATGCTGACGGCGTCGGTGCTGTCGTGGCATGCGGTGTGCCGTCGGCGCATGACGCTCGCCTCGCTGCCGTCGAGCAGACGCTGACGACGCTGACGCAGTCGCTTCAGTATCAGCGCGATGACCTGTCCATGTTGAAGCGACTGCTCGTGCAACAGCATCTGCGGCTGCGCAACGCACACGACAGCACACCACAACAGTTACAACAACAGCAGCAGGGGCAGCATGAGGCGTCACAAGACGCGGACGCACAGCAGCTGCCCGTCGACGACACGACACCCCCACCGCCACCCCTCCCTCCACACCCACTGCAGCCGCAACAACAACAACAAACGCAACAACAACAACAACAGCAAGTAGAGCAGGCGTCACGTGTGCAGCACACGCGTCGACCTCATCCTCGTCACCACCACCACCGCTCACGCGAGGCGTATGCGCTGACACACCACCACATCGCCGTTGACTTCCCAGACGACGCAATGCGCAGTTATGTCGAGACGGTGCTCGAGCGGCGGCTGCGGCGATACTTTCGCCACTCTGAGGCGCGCACAATGCGGCGGCTCGACGCGTATCTGCACAGCGTCATGCAGGGCGTCGCGCAGACCGTCGTCGAGCACGCGCAGCCGCCGTCACACAGCACACGACACCGCCGCCACAACGACGACAGCGATGACGACGACGACAAGGACGACGTTGTTGTCGTCGGTGACGACGCTGCTGCTACTACGGACGCACGAGAAGCAGCGACAGCAGTGTCGTCGTCGGTGCCGCGCTTTGTGCCAGTCGCATGCAGTGACAGCAGTGACAATGGCAGCAGCACGCGTAGTAGTGGCAGTTGCAGTGGCCGTCGTCATCGAGCGCGCAAGCCGCGTCACCACCACGACGACCACAACAACGACGTCATGCGCGCACGACAGCCACCGCTGCCGCCCCTACCACTGCCTGTGCGCAGCAATGACAACAACAACAACAAGGGTGGCGACGCTACGCCGGCTGTGCTGCACGACACGCCCACGCCACACCTGAGCACCGCACCCGTGTCGATTGTCAAGGACACACCAAGCAGCTGACGGACGCGCGTGCCTCTGTGTGTGTGTGTTTGCTAGATAGACATGTATGTGTGTATGTGTAGAGGACGCTGTATATGTACTTGTGTATGTGTACGCCAACTCGTGACATGCGCAGCACATACACACGTGTGTATGTATGTGTGTGTATACATATGCATACGTCACTGTCTTGTCGTGTAGNGCTAGATAGACATGTATGTGTGTATGTGTAGAGGACGCTGTATATGTACTTGTGTATGTGTACGCCAACTCGTGACATGCGCAGCACATACACACGTGTGTATGTATGTGTATACATATGCATACGTCACCGTCTTGTCGTGTAGAGTTGCACACACACACACACACACACACACACACACAAACACACAGCGGCGTCATGTTGTCACGACGGCGCAGCATGATGAACGGCGTCGCGCGGCGCTATGGTCGTCTCATTGCGCAGCACGGCGACGAGGCGACGCCGGCCTTCTACCCAATTCACATTGCCGGTGGCATCTTTGGTGCCCCCTTTGGCAAGGTGAAGGAGGGCATACCGATGGTGTGCTTCGGCTTGCTCGTGTTTATGCCGCTGGTGTTGTACTGCCTCGTCGACTGGACCCGGTACAACATTCGCATCAACGACCCTGGCCTGCGTCCGTCGTTTGTCAATCGCATATCGGCCTTCCTCGACCTGGACGACCCTGACTACCCCATTCGCATGGCCGAGTTCGAGAAGGAGAAGGCGGAGGGTAAGCTGGAGGTGCGCTGGGGCGGCAGCAACTACCTGGCCAGCTATCTGTGGCAGCCGGGTGACCCGGAGCCTGATATACGTCGTAAGCAGCCGCCACCACATGCACACTAGAGTGTGCGCACATGCACACACACACACACACGCATGTTATCGTCATCTTTGCTTACTACAAACACATACACACACACGCACACACACATACACATACTTACGCACATGCGTATGCTTTGCTTACACGTGTCGTGTGCATGTTTGCACATGCGCTTGCTACTTGTGCTTGTTGCGCACACGACACACACACACACGACGAGAATGTAGCGTGTGACTGTATGTATGCATATGTTGGTGTGCTGCACGTGTGGGTGACGGTGTACACGGCCGTGTGCGTGTACTGGCTCGCGTCTCTGCTCGTGGTGCGCGCACGTGTGCGCAGTAGCGCGTTTGCGGCGCTGACAAGCTATGGTGGCCGCGTGCTCGCGTCACGACGGGCGCAAGAGGAGACGGCGACGGCGTCGCCGCTGTCACCACCGTCCTCGCCGCTGCGCTGGCTGCAGCAGTCATGGCTGGGTCGGTGTCGTGTGCAACGACAGGCTGCCTTCTGCGCCTTTTACGTCTGCGGCCTCGTCACGTGTGCGCTGCTGTGGCGCGCTCAGCAACAGCAGCCGCACAGTAGCGACGGCAACGTGACAAGCACGGCGAGCGCGAGCGCGAGCGTGTCGTCGCGGCTGCTGCGCGATGCGCGGGTGGCGCCGCTGCGTCGTGGCGAGGCGCTGCCGCTGCTCGCGTTTGCACTACACTGTCTACTGCGGCTGTACGAGTGCGTGTGTGTGCAGCGCTTCCGCGGCGGCCACGACGACCGCGTCACACTCTTTGCCCTGCTTGCTGGTTGCACCTTTTACGTGGCGGCGGCGCTGTCGAGTAGCACGGTGCTCCTTGCCACACTGCGCGCACACGCCCTGACACAGCGGCAGCAGCAGCTTGCGTTGTCCTCTGGTGATGCAGTGCGGCTGCCACCCGTGACGCACAACACGATGGGTGTGCACGCACAAGCGGTGCGGCTGCAGCCCTTCTTCGCCACGCTCGCCGCCGTGTCAACGGCGCTGCCGCGGCATGTGTGGTACGCGGTGCTGTACACGTTGTTTGCCCTGCATCTAGCGCTGCAGCTGACGCAGATGGTGCACCACGTCGTGCTGGCGCGACTGCGCGCGCCACTGCCACAACCGCAGCACGCCTCGTCGTCGCCACCGCACAGTAGCAGCAGCTATGCGGCACGCAGCGAGGCGGCGCTGCGCGTTGTGCAGGACGCCGTCGCGCGCCACCTCGCCACCGCGGCGCGCATTGCGATACACGACGACGGCGGCGATGTGCGCTGGTTGCGCGCCCGCCGCACACCACCACCGCCGCCGCTGCGTGACAATGGTCACAGCAACAGCCACAACGCGAACGCGATGGCTGCTGCTGCAACAACAACGCCACCACCGCCACCGCCAACACGCGCACGAGGCAGTGACAGCAATGCGAGCAGCGGCGGTGCTGCGGATGCGCGTGTGTGGCGCTA
The DNA here is from genome assembly GCA_023091115.2 of Trypanosomatidae sp. Fi-14. Taxonomy (NCBI): domain Eukaryota; phylum Euglenozoa; class Kinetoplastea; order Trypanosomatida; family Trypanosomatidae; species Trypanosomatidae sp. Fi-14. Next base: position 52,261 of record JAKVQF020000920.1, on the reverse strand, counting down.
TCACTTCCCCACGACGCTGCTCTTTCGTCACGTGCTCGAGCCGCACTATCTGTGTGAGGTGTGCATGTACGCGGTGCAGTGGACGATGATGGTGTTGCTCGTGTGCTTCGGCGTCTGCGCGGCACCCGCGGCGGTGCGCGTGTACGCGTCGTCGACGCGACAACCGCCACCGCACACCCTCCTCGTCGCGCACGACGACACAGCCAGCGGCAGCGACGTGGTCGCAGCCGCGGCAACGTTGTCGTGCGCGTATGCGTCGTCGCCTGTCCTGCCATACTACTACAATAGCGGCAGCGGCGATGATGCTGTCGCCTGCGGGCGTGGTGTGCATCGTGCAACGGCGATGCTGCTGTGCTGTGTGACGCTGCAGCTCGCCGCTGCACTCGGCGTGTGTGCGTTTACGCTCGCTAACCTCGCATGCACCGCACGCGAGCATCGTGCCTTTTGGCGCTATGTGACAGATGAGCGCGAGTATGCGGCGATGGTGCTGCAGACGCAGAGCAGCAGCAGCAGCAGCAATAACGCACGCCTGCGCAGCGATGTACAGCGTCTGCTGCGGCGTGAGCTCTTGCCGACGTACAATCTTGTGCCTGGCGTGTGGTAGGCGCGCGCATGTGCACCACGTTCACGTGCTCGCTTGTGTTGCCTCGTTGCGTGTGTGCGTGTGTCTGTATGTGTGTCTGTCTGTTGCATGTTTGCTTGTGTGCTCAGACACGTACACACACACACACAGACACACACACGGCACGCCACGATGCCGTCGGTGTGTAGCGGCTACACATTTGCCGACTTTATTGCGCGGCTCGAGCGCAGCCCCGTGACGCACATGTCGCCGCTGTACCACGAGCACCGCGATCTGTTTGCGCAGCGCAGTGACCTGTTCGCGAAGGCGGTGCTGTCGATTAGCTGGCCGCGCGGGGTGGCGCTGGTGCAGGCGGCGTACTATGCGCAGCCGGTGAGCGCGGGGGTGTACCGCGCGTTGCTCGCACGCATGCTGCTGCACAACCAGCATGTCGCACGCACCCACGCCGGCGTGCCGGTGCCGTGGCAGAGCGCACTGCGCGTCTTTGATGAGGCGGCGCACACGCACGGCGGCTACGCGTCGCCGCGGCTCGTCGTGTCGACGCTGCGGCTGCTCGCGCCCCAGCGACGCTGGCGTGAGGCGATGCGGGTGCTGCAGTATGCGCAGGCGAATGGGCAGCTGACGCTGACGATGCTGACGGACGCGGCGCGTGTGTGTGCGACACCGGCGGCGTGGCAGAAGGCGCTGTGGTTGCTCGCCCACGTCCACGCGCAGCAGCCGGCACGGCTGTACGACGCCATACAAAGCATGCGGCCACCCGGCACGAATGCGTTCACCAGCGCCCAGGCTGCCCACGCACTGCTGACGACGACGACGACAAGCGACAGTAGCAGCAGCAGCAGCAGCGGCAGTGCAGGGCCAACACGAGAGCAGCAGCACATACTACGCATTCTTGGTGATGTGGTGGCAGCGGTGCCGCCGTCGGTCGCGCAGCAGCACCCGCTCTGTCGCTCCTACGTCACCCACCTCATCGCGAGCACGACGCTGTCGGTCGACGCCAAGGTGCGCGCACTGACGCGTGTGCTGCAGCCGCTGCCGTGGCGCGATGCGCTGTCGTTGCTGCATGTGTACGCGGAGCCGGTGCTGCTCAGCGATGACGAGTGGCAACATGTGCAACACGAGCAGAAGCAGCAGAAGCGCGCGGCTGCAGGCGCGACACGTCGCGCACGCGCAGCACAGTCGGCGCGACGGCGTGTCAAGCGTCGTGCCGCTGCACCCTCCGCGTCACATCGTCATCGTCCTCGACGACGGCGCGGTCGCCGCAGTAGCAGTGCCGTGTCGAGTGCGGTGGCTGCCGCAGAGGCGACAGTGACGTCGTCGTCAGCGGTGGCAAGCGAGTGCACAGCAGCGGCAGCGACAGCCGCGGCAGCTGTCACGGCGACGACAAGGACGAGCAGCAGCGAGGACGCCTCGACGACGGTGCCGACGACGGCGGCGGTAGACGTGACCGTTGTGCAGGCACATGCTCTCGTACCACTGCTGCAGCAGCGCCTGCGCTGGCTGCGAGGCGCGCCCGCGACGGTCGCGGCGCTGATGGCGGTGCTGATTGACAAGCTGCCTGACATTGACAGCGCCATGAGGTTTGTACGTGACAGCGTGGCGGCATTACAAGAGGAGCAGCAGCAGCAGCAGCAGCAGCAGGATGTCAGCAACAGCAGCGTCAGAAGCGTCAGCAGTAGTGAGGCGACGAAGATGGCACGCCACCCTGTCGTGTTGCACGCGTTGCTGCGCAAGTGTGTGGCCGATGCGAATGCCGCACACGGCGCCCACGTCGCCGCCACGTTGCTGCTGTCGCAGTTCGGCGCCCACGTCGCGTCGCCGACCGATGTGCTCAGCACGATTGTGCGGCGACTGCGTCGTCAGCGTGCCGCCTCGCTCGTTGTCCGCGTGCTGCACGAGCACGTGGTGCCCACACACAGCACACTCACCCCACGCGCCTTGCATGCGCTGCTCGAGTGCGTGCTCGCGCACAACCGCGCCGTACACACCCTCGCCACGGCCGACCTCACACGTCGACTCGCAGCGGCAAGCGCATCAGCAACAGCAACAGCAACAGGGGCACAGAGCAACGTGGCCGCGACGACGACAACAACATCATCGCCACCGCAGTCATCGTCGTGTGCGTTGCAGCCGCACGGCACGCCGGTGCACTGGCAGTCGGCACTCCGCTGGGCACTCGACCTGCGCGCGCCCGCGCGTGAGGAGCGCATTGTGCGCACGGGCACCGGCCCCTCAAGCGGCGCACACAGCCCACGCCCCGTTGCCGAGACGACGGCGCTCGACAAGCCACTGGACGTGGCCGTGCTGAATGTGCTGTTGCGCATTTGTGTCGAGGGCGGCAGTGCCGCGGGCGCCCTGCGCGCACTCGCCCACGCACGACGGGCGGACAAGACGGAGCTGGCGCTCGCCGAGGAGCTGCGTGCGCTGCTGTTTTGCGTGACATACGACCGCCCACACGAGGCGGAGGCGCTCGTGCGGGGCGCGGAGCAGCGTCGTGGCGTGCACGTGGCGCGGCCGCTGCGCCAGCTGCTCGAGCTCGCGCGCGCGGCAAAGCAACGGCAGGCACTCGAGGCGCGCTGGCGTGTGCACACGACACGCAGCGACGATGCGGAGGACGAGGCGGTTGCGTAACGACGATGATGCGACGCATGGCGTGTGTGCGCAGCGTGTCGTTGTCGTCGTGTCTGTGTTGTTGTGCGCACTTGTCTTGCGTATTGCATACACACACACACACACATGCACACACACACACACACATATATATATATATATATATACGTTGTAGACGGTGACGCGACGTGCTCTCACCACCACCGTCGACGATCGACACACACACGAAGGCGGCGGCGATGACGATGTCAACAAGTAGCAACAGCAGCAGCAATAGTGCCGCGACTGCAGCGGCCACGACGACGACGACGCTGACGGTGCAAGAGAAGTGGGACCACTCGCTCGAAAACTTTGTACGTAAGACGTCGATTGGCTTCGCTGTCGGTGTGCTGCCGGCGCTGCTGCTCACGCGCTCGCTGCCGGTGCGGTGCGCGTTCATGGCGCTGTGCAGTGGCGTAGGCAGCGGTGTGGCGTATGGTGAGGCACACTACCTGTTTGACCGCAACGTGCTCTTTGACAAGCGCCACGTCGTGTACGTGCACACGGCACGCCCCGCCTACACGACGGCCATGGCAGGTGCAACAACAACAACACATAGCGACAGCGACGGCGACGGCGACGGCAAGGCCGCAGCGCACAACACACTGTGACGTTTGCGTGCGTGTGTGTGTGTGTGTGTGCCGCGAGGATGACATAGTAGTAGCATGTGAGTGCACTGCTGTTGTTGCACGCTTGTGCGAGTGCGTGTATGTGTGTGTGGTATACATGTTGCTTGCTTTGTAGCCCCTCCTGCGCGTGTAGCACATTCTCGCAGACACACACACAGCTAACAGCAACGCCCTCTTCCTTGCACCTGCCACCATGGCCGTCCCACATGGCATGCTCGTCTACAACAATGACATCTCACCCGACAGTCTTGTTGACATGAAAGGTGATCGCAAGATCACCGAGGTGGTGAGCAGCACCATGCCCAACTCGTCGCTCTTTCGCCTCGAGAAGGAGGACCACACGATTGCCAACCTGCTGCGCATGAAGCTGCACGAGTCGTCGATGGTGCAGATTGCCGGCTACCGCGTGCCACACCCGACACAGCACCGCGTCGAGCTGCGTGTGCAGACGGCCTCCGACGGCAGTGGCCGACGCGTGCCGACGCCAAAGGACGCACTGCAGACGGCGATTGACGGCTGCCTCGCTGACTTGCAGACGTTTGAGCAGCAGCTGCGCGCCGAGGCACAGGCCAAGGGCCTCGAAGTAGACACGCACTGAGCAAACGCACGCACAGACGCATATACAGATGTGCACATGCATGCATGTACATAAGTGTGTATGTATGTAGCATTGTTGTCTTTTGCCTGCAGCCAACAACATATACACACACACACTAGCGTTGCCTTGACATAAGCTGTACAACACACATCACACACACAGTGTGTATTCCACAATGCACAGCACAGCGTCGTCCACGGCCTCGACGGACATGCTGGCCAGCCCACTGAAGATCACCTTTGTGACACTCTGGATCTTCATGATCGTCGGCTGCCTCGCCGTGGACGTCATCATGGACGTTGTGCACGACCGCTTCGCGTCGTTTCCGCTGACGCCGCTGCTCGCACTCAGCGTGGGCCTGTCACTGCTCGCCCTGTGCATGACGGCGCTGCTCGGCCGCTGGGTGCGGCGCGGCTTTGCACTGTACCAGCCCTTTGTCGGTGGACAGGTGTTTGTCTGCCTGCAAGCCACCGGCTACACCCTTGTGACGGTCGCGACGGCGCTCAAGGTGGCGTTTGCGAGCGCCGCACAGCACTCGTCGCACCGCTACGGCGTCTTTGCGGTGCTCGGTGTGTTTGCGGCGGTGGCGCAGGTGGTGCTCATGCTGTCCTTGCAGTTCTTTGTTGCCCCGCGACGTGGCCGTCGTGCGACGACACGCGCGCGCGCGCGAGCCTCGTCGTCCTTGTTGTCGGCGCAACAACAGCAACAGCAGCGGCGACACCGACATCGACGACACCTCTACTTGCTCGACAGCGACGAGGACGAGGACAACAACAATGATGCTGATGCTGATGCCGAGGCGGACGACACAACGCGGCTGTCGGGTATGCTGCACGACATGGCCCAGTCGCCGCGAAGGGAAGTGCTGCTGCTGACGCTGCTCATGCCGATTGAGATTGCCTCGGCGGTGGCGGCGGAGCACTATGGCGTCAGCTATGGCCGCGTCGCAGTGGTGCTGACGATGCTGTTTGTCGGTGCGAGCATGACAATACTGCACACGTGTCTCGCACGGCCGTACTTGCCGCGCAGCTACCACGCCGTGTTGCGGCCCTTTGCACTGCCGTCGTGGCAGCTGTCTGTCATGCAGCTGTGCGCGAATGCGCTGCTGCTAACGTGTGTCAGTGGTAATGTGGTGCTGTACACGCTGCACCCGCACACGCCCCCGGCATGGCACCTCGCGTGCGCTCTCGCAGCGGTGACGGGCATGTGCACCCACCTGCTGCTGCTGCGCCGCCTCGGCCTGACACTTGTCTCGCGCGACAGCGACGCTACTGCGGCCACCGCCGCCGTGGCAACAAGGAGTGCACACACCATGCCGACAATAGCCGACGACGACACACTGCAGACACCGCTGCTCGCGTCTCTGCTGAGCATTGTATGCAGCGCGCTCGTGTACGGCAGCGTGCTCACGGCGTCGTCGCACCACACGACGTGGCTGCGCGCAGGCGTCGACAGCAACAGCAGCAGCAGCAGCAGCAGCAAGGCGGCGAGGAGCAGCAGCCACCGCGACGCTGTCGTGCAAGTGCAGTGGGTGCTGTCAATGCTGCTCTTTGCACTGCCGCCCTTCACACACTTGCAAGGGCGTGTGGCGTTTGGCGCGGCCTACGCAATGTACAACCCATTCGGCGGCGATGTCGACTTTGTTCTGCTGCACGCCGCGGCGTGGACCGCGTACGGCATCGGTCTCTTCCTCGCCACCCTGCACGCGAGCGAGCACGCCCACGACGAGTTTCTGCTCTTGTACGTCACATGCCTGCTGCTGGCACAACTCTTCCTGCACGTCGCCCTGCATGTGTTTCATCGGCAGCGCAGCAAGCCAACGACGACGACGACAACAGCAACAGCAGCAACGACAACGACTGCCGAGCAGGACACGGGCGCGATGTTGACGCCCTCCTCGTCGTCGAGCGACTACCACGCCAGCGATGCGGACGACGACAGCGAGCACGTGACGCAGCTGATGTCTGTTGTGATGAACAACAACATGCTGCTCGCCCTCGTCCTCGGCACCGTGTCGGTGCTGCTGCGTGCCGTGTGCGACGGCATTGTGCTCAGCAACAGCGACAACAGCAGCAGCAGCAGCACACCGTCGACAGCGTACGCGCTTGCGCGTGCGGCGACGGTGCTCGGCTTGCTCGCGACACCGATTGCGCAGTTGTCACTGTACCGTCGCGACGGCGCTGCATCCGTGACGTCGTCGTCGACGCCGTCGCTCTTCGCGCTGACACATGGCAGCAGCGGCAGCAGCAGTCGTGACAGTGGTGGCAACGCGGCATTGCAGGCGATGGGGTGGCTGCTGTACAGCATGATGGTGCTCGCGGCGGTGCTGAGCGAGTGCGCTGTCAAGGAGCGACAGGACAGCAGCAACAATGGCAGCCTCGCCAGCTGGTCCGCGGGCTATGTGCCGATGCAATACACCTACGTGGGCATGCTCTACTGCGTGCCGCTGCTGTGTGTGCTGCTGTGCAGCTTTCTCGCGGCGCAGGCGGGCGTGCAGCGCACCCGCGCCGCCGCACAGACACGTCGTGCCGCCCTGCAGCTGCACACACTGCTGCAACGTCACGGCGTCGCGGGCGACGAGTTGGCGCGTTGCGAGCAGCTCTTGTGCGCACTCGCTGGCCGTGATGCGCAGCAGCTGCTGTTGCCGCTGTCGTCGTCGACGACATGCAGCCCTCGTGGCGGCGGTGTCGTACACGACACACAAACGATGATGAGCAGCAGCAACAGCAACATGAGCAGCAGCAGCGCCACGGCAGCACGTGCTGCGGCACAGTGTCTGGTCGGTGTCATGTGCGTCGTCTGCCTCGTCGCCTTTCTCGGAGCCATCTACGTTGCCGATGTATCGCCGGTGACGACGCTGGTGTTTGTGCTCGCCGGCCTCGCGGCGCTGTCGCTGTCGTGCGTCTCGCTGCACGGCGTGTATGGCGCGCGCGTGCACGACGACGGCGGCGCGTACACGCTCTTCATGCCTTTTGTGGGTGGCGCACGTTTTGTGCTTGAGCAGGCGGTGGGCTGGGCGAGCTACACGGCGTGCTTGTGCCTCGGCATTGCGTGCCTCGTCGACGGCCACGCCGCGCCACGTGTGTGTGTCGCACTGGCGCTGCTCAGCGTCGTCGCACAACTCGCCATACTGCACTCGATTGATTACTTCAGCAGCAGCAGCAGCAGCAGCAGAACTGCTGCAGGTGCAGCTGCCGTGACAACGACGGCGGCCGATGTGCGACATGGCATCGTTGGCCGCAACGCCGATGGCCTCCTCGCCGCGTGTACACTGCTCGGCACCTTTGCGTTTGCGCGCGCCTTTGACGCACGTCGTGGTGGCAGCAGCAACAGCAGCACACGCGCAGGCGCGGGCGGCAGCGACGATGCGCTGTCGCTCGTGCCCGTCGTCATTGTTGGCATTGCACTCACACTGAGTGTGCCGCTCGGCCTCGTCTCGCTGCAGCGGCAGGCGGAGCGCTACGGTGTGCCGCTGCGCACGCTGCTCGACGGCCGTGTGCGTCACCGCCGTCGCGGGGCGGCAAACGGCGGTGGCAGTCGCAGCAGCATCAGCAGCAGCAATGACGACAAGGACGACGACGAGGTCGACGAGGTCGACGACGAGGACAATGCTCAGGAGCAGCGTGGGGCGAGTACGCGCAGCAGCGACAAGCGCACGCACGACAGTAGCAACGGCGACCATGTCGAGGACGATGACGCACTCGATGAGCACGCACCGCCGCTCGTACATGTTGTGCGTCGTCGGCAGTCGACATCGACGCCGTCGTCGTCGTGGTCATCGCGCAACTCGAGCATGACAATGCGCGAAGACGACGTCGACGAGGGCGACAACGACGACACGAGCGCAACAACAAGGACGGCAGCAGCGGCCGAGCGGCAGCAGAGGAGCAGTCGGCGTTGGCGTCGACGTCGGCGTGGTGCGCTCGGCGTGACGTACAGTCTGGCCGTGTTGATTGGTGCGCTGCTGGCAATGCTCATGCCGTTCGCGGTGCTGCTGCTCGTGTACGCGTGCGTGCGTGCCGTGACGCCCATTTACACCGTTGCCGTGCACGCCATGTCGGCCCTCGTCGGCGCCTTTGCACTCGTGCTGCTGCTGCCGCTCGTCGCCGCCCCCGCGCTGCACCACTCGCGTGTGCTGCGCAATGTACACAGTGCGCTGTGCTGCTGGCTGCTCTACTCGATCCCGACCGTCGTCGTCCTCAGCGCGCTGCTGCCGCTCCTTGCGAACACGCGCGGCGCGTGGCTGACGGCAACGAACATGGTGCTGCTGTCAGTCTTCTCGGTCATTCCGTGCGTGCACGTGCTCGGGTATGTGGTCAGTGTGGCGTGGCTGGGCAGTGCGCTGCAGTATCACGTGTACGTCTGCGCCTATGCACGGCGCGAGCGCGTGGCGTGGTGCACGGCCGTCAGCGACGTGGTCGTGGCGGTGCTGTGGGTGTGCTACATACAACGCTACCGCGGTCAGCCACACTTGACGGGCCGCTATCACAGCGAGCGTGCGGTGCTCTTCTTTCAGCGCTATCTGTTCCGCGGCCTGGCGCATTACTTTGGTCTGCGCGTGATCGTCTGCGATGACGCGGTGGCGGGCAGCTGCAGCTGCAGCAGCACCGCCTCGGCGGGTGTGCACACGGCACCGACACGCGTCTACCTCGGCAGCGACGACGCCGCCGCCACGTCGTCGTCGTCGTCGCAGTACCTCTTCTCGATGCACCCGCACGGCATCTTTCCAATGTCGGCCGCGTATGTGCCGCACACGGTGCAGTGGTATCGCAAGGTCGGTCGCTGCACGCGTCGTCGTGACGAGAGCGACACGAGCAAGAAGGCGGCAGCGGTCGGTGGTGGTGACGTCGCAGAGGACAACAACAGCAAGAACGCGAAGAACACGGCGATGTGTGTACCCTTTGTGTCCACGCACGCCGCCGACGTCATGTTCTCGGTGCCGCTGCTGCGTGATGTGGTGATGTGTCTCGGTGGCATGAGTGTCAGTCGTCGTGCACTCGAGCACAGTCTGCGCAGCGGCAACAGTCCGCTCATCGTGACCGGGGGCCAGTCGGAGATGCTGCTCATGCGCAGCAGCACGCGTGCTATGCACTTGCTGTGCAACCACGTCGGCTTCATTCGTCTCGCCCTGCAGCATCGCGTGCCGCTCGTACCGATCATCGCGTTTGCCGAGAACAATGTCCTTGACATGGTGCACCTGCCGCGGCTGCAGCGCTGGTGTCTGCGCCGTGTCGCGTTCCCGCTCCCGGTCGTCCCGTACGGCCGCTGGGGCCTGCCGCTGCCACGGACGCGGCCGATGACGATGGTGGTGGGCCGTGCGCTGTGGCCCCGCGCGGGCCGCGACGACGCCGACGATGTGCAGTGTGTGCGTGAGATGCAGTACCGCTACTTGACGCACCTCGAGTGGCTCTTTTACACCTATCGCCGTACTGCCGGCTATGCGGACATGATGCTGTACCTACACCACGGCGTCGACGACGCCGGTCACACCGCCACGCCGCTGTCGCGTGACGAGGACGCAGATGACGCGGCCGACTGCATGACGACGGGGCGTGTCGATGACGGTGATGTGGTGCTGCGCTATCGCAGTGCAGTGCCGCATACGCTCGGCTTTCGACTGGTCGACGGCCATCGCGAGAGCAACGACACGGCGGCGATTGCGGAGGGCAAGAAGGTGCAGTGAGCGGGCGAAGAAGCGAGCGCGCGTACACACACACACACCACAAAAGTTACATATATATATATATAGTGCATCAAGCCGCGATGACACGCGTGTGTGTGTGTGTGAGCGTTGTGTGCATGTCTGTGTTATGTGTATACGCACGCGTTGTGTCATGCATGCTTGTGCTACTTTTGTGTGTTTGCGCAGTAGTAGTAGGTGTCGAGGCGTGTAGCAGGCCTTCTTATATACACACACACACACACATATACACACATACACATATATACACATTGTCACGCGTGTTGCGATGGAGTGGACGTCGATGACGTCGCCGTCGACGACGGCGGCACCGCCGGCAGTGACAGCCGTCGACGCTGCCGACGTGTCGCTGACGACGGGCGACGCACGCGACACGGCAACAACAGCGGCGGCGGCGGCGGCAGCCGCCATGGCCACCTCGCCTAGCGCCGCACACGAGTTTGACCTGCCACGGCCGCTGACGCACAAGGACGTCCACGGCACTGCCGCCGCCGCTGCCGCAGGTGCGGCGCAGGCCGAGCACAAGCACAGCGGTCACAGTAACAGCCACGGTAGCAGCAGCAGCAACCACAGCGACGCGACGTCGACGATGACAACAACAGCCGCCGCGGCCGCCTTGTCGAGCCTCCTCGTCTTTGGCAAGCATGGCGACCACACACGCCGCGGCGACGACGAGGCCGCGCTGCGGCAGTATCTGCGCGAGCACTCGCTGAGCGCGACGGCCGCGGCGGTGCTGCAGCGTGAGCTGTCGGCGTACAACTTGCACCGCAGCGAGTCCATCTTCAGCGACGCCTCGGCGTCGCGTTGGCGGCTGCTGAACATTGCGAGCTTCTCGACCGTGTCGCTGACGGCGGTGTGGGTGTGCAACGTCGTCGGCGCGCTCGCCTGCTTCGCGCTCACGGAGGTCTACCAGAGCTTCTACCCGGCCTACCCGCTCGATTTTGTGCTTGTTGTGGCGTGTCACTTGAACGTGCTCAGCGGCGTGCTCGTGTACGTGCTGGGGCGGCGGCGCTACGGGGCACAGCAGTATCACTTTTACCAGCCCTTTGTCGGTGGACAGCGCTACGTGGCGCTGCAGATGCTCGGCATTGCGCTCGTCGTGCTTAGTGTGCTGAGCGCGGCGACGTATGTGACGACCTTCGACGTCGCACGCGTGCACCGCGGCCTCGTCGTCGTGCTTGGCGTGCTCGGTCTGGCGGGCAATGGCTGTTTGTGGCTGTCGCTGCGCTACTTTGAGCCGTACACGCTGACCGCCGCCACGGCCGACGACGTCAACGCGGAACAAGAGCCGTTGTCGCAGCAGCAGCAGCAGCAGCAGTCGACGGGCGGGCAGGCGGACGCGAGCGTGTCGTCGCAGCCGACGCTGGCTGACGCGACGGCGCCGACGTGGCTGACGCGGTCGCAGCAGCTGCGCTCGCGCATGCGCATGCGCAACGTGCTTGCGCTGCTGCGCACCAGTCCGAACAGCGAGACGGGCATGGTGGTGGTGCTCATGGTGGCGCAGCTGACGCTGAGCAACGTGGCGACGCTGCTGCCACCGCTGCAGACGTTTGCCGCGTACACGACGTGGGCGGTGCAGCTGTTCAATGCGTACGTGGTGCATGTGCACATTGGCTGTAGGCACACACCCGGCTATAGCTTTGTCATGGTGCACCTGCAGCGCGGCCTCGACACGGCCGGCTACTGGGCGCTGCAGCTGCTGTACGTCGCCTCGCTCGTGGCCGGAGGCATGGCTGCCGTCGCCATGTCGCGACGTCACAGCAGCAGCAGTGGTGCCGTCGTGGCAGCTGCGACAGCCAACAATACGACGGCTGTCACTCTCGCCGTCGCGACGCTCAACGCGCTTAGCTGTGGCGCGCTGCTGCTCTTTGTGCGCACAACATCGTTCGTCGCCTCGCGGCGGGCGTCGTACAACACGGTGTACGCCTACGGCGGTGTCGCACTCGTGGCGAGCGCGGCGGTGGCGGGCGTGGTGAGTGTGGCGCTGATGCTTGTCATGCAATACTACCCCGCCGACAACAAGATGATAACAGCAGCAGCAGCAGCAACAGCAGCAGCACCGCAAGACGGCAGTGCGTATGCGTGGTCGACGCGTGCGGTGCTGACGCTGTGCCTGACACTGGCGCAGCTCTTCCTGCTCGCGCTGACGCCGAGCACCGATGTGGCCGGCAGCCTCATCCACGGTGACGATTTTGCCCTCTTCCGCTCACACGGCGGCTCGGTGACGTCGATGGCGACGCACGGCCTGGGCTGGCTGCTGTACATTGTCGCCCTCATCGGGTTCGCGCTGTTTGCCGTCACGAAGGATGTGCGGCCGTGTGCCCTGTCGACGGCCGCGTCGACGCTGAGTGTGCTGTGTATGGCGTTTGCCATTCGTGCCTACAGTGCGGACAAGATACAGCAGCAGCAGCAGCAGCAGCGCAGCGACGGCGGTGTTGCCGCTGTCGCGCACGACGGTCAGCCGCAAGAGCGACAAGGCGAGGACGACATGACGACACGGCAAGGCAACACGGCAGCGGCAGCGGCGACAACGGCGGCGCTGTTGCTGGCGCAGCAGAGCGGTGACGCTGCGCTGCCGCTGCGCTACGTTGTCAATGGTGAGATGATCATCAGCTACCTGCTCGCGCTGTCGAGCATCATGATGTACTTTGTCGTTGACGCCGCGACGCGCCGCATCTGGGGCGACGCCGAGCTGCCCGTCGAGCAGCTGCTGCTCATTGCGAATGCGCTGTTTCTGTGCGCCGTACCCCTCGCACACTGCAGCGCGCGTGACAAGGGCGTGCGTGTGCTGCAGCCCTTCAGCGGCAGCGGTGTGTTTGTTGCCCTGCAGGCGCTCGGCTGGATGCTGTACACGCTCTTCGCCTTCTTTGCCCTCGTCGTCGCGATTGCGGCGCTCAACCGCGGCGTCGACGTGCGCGCGGTGCTGCAGCTGTTGCAGCAGCACAAGCTCTACTGCAGCCTGCTCGGCATCCTGCAGATGCTGCCCATGCTGCTCATTACGCTCTCCATCACGGTCGAGTCACGCGTGGCGCTGCGGCGTGTGTACTTGCGCGCTCTCGTGCTCGACGCCTTTTATCACTTGCGCGCGCTCGTGCACGAGGCGATTGTTGCGGCAGATGCCCCACCATCATCGTCGCCGACTGCAGCAGCAGCAGCAGCAGGTGACGACAACAACAACGACAACAAGAACAACAAGGCGCGTGAGGCTGCGTTGCGCAGCAGTGCTGCACAGGAGCGTCGCGCAGTCTTGCAGCTCGCCTTTCGCGCCATTGCTGAGCCAGCGCTGCAGTACTATGACTTGCCCTGCACCGAGGCGATGTTGTGTGTGGCGTGTGAGGACAGCGGCAAGCGGGGCAGCACACGTGACGCACACACCACCGCGACACGTGGTCGTGCGCACAAGAGCAGCAACGCCGCCGCCGCAGCAGCACGAGGCGAAGACGAGGAGGACGAGGACGGCGACGTGAGCAGTGCATCGGCTGACCGCGACAGTCTGTCAGACGACGCGAGCAACAGTGACAGCGACGACAGCGTGAGCAGCAGCAGCAGCAGTGCGTCAACGATTGTGGCGCGGCGCTGGCAGCAGCAGCAGGTGAGTCGACTGAACGACAGTCGTCAGGCCTCGCAGCTGCCCTTGTCACGCCAGCTGTCAGCATCGCATCAACAACAGCAACATGAGCAGCAACGACGTGACACGACGACGGCCATGACGGCACGCGCGGCACATCGCGCACACGCACGTGCGGCGCTGACGCCCGAGCAGCAGCGCACGCGACGACGGCAGCACGAGCTGATGCGTGTCATTGTCATCCTGCTCTGCTGCGCCTCGGCGATCTTCTACGTGGTCGCGGCCTTCCTGTCGCACCTGATCGCCTTTGCGCTTGCCTTTGCGGTGTGTGGCGCGCTCGTGTGCACCGCGTCGTGTGTAGGCATACAAGCCGGCTACGGCATGGTCGTGCATGGTAAGTCGGGCAGCTACGGCCTCTTTGTGCCCTTCCGCGGCGGACGCGACTACCTGCTGTGGCAGGCCGCCGGGTGGGTGTGCTACACGTCGATCACGCTCATCACACTGGGTGCGTCGCTCGAGACGGGCCACGTGTCGGCTACCGCGCTCGTGCTCGCGGCGGTGCTGTCGGTGCTGAGTCAGGTGTGCATCTTTCACTCGATCCCGGCCTTTGCCTACTCGCACGCGCAGAGCTCGTTTGTCGAGCAAAACGGCGAGGGCCTGGTCGCGCTGTGCGCCTTTGCCGGCGCCTTTGTGTTTGGCTACGTGCACAGCAGCCTCGAGGCCTTCTTCTTCAGCCCCGCCGACGTCACGGGTGCTGGCTCGCCGCTGCTGACGACGGCGGCTGCTGCTGCTGCTCATCATCGTCCTAGCAGCAGTGGCGGCGGCCTCGCCGCCACGCTCGTGTCGTGGCTACCGTGGCTGAACCGCGTTGCGGCACTGCGCAGCCGCGAGCGACGCGCGCGACTGCCGTTTGTTGTGACGATGCTCAGCTTGTCGTTGGCGGCGCCGTGCGTGTTGCTCGCACTCGGCCGCACCACGCGACGCTGGCGCCGCGTCGCACGGCAGCGAGCACGGCACTCGTTTATTCGTCGTCAGCGCCTGGCCAAGACGTCGACGTCGACGACGCAGCAGCACGGCGACGACGCGGAGGACAAGCGTGGCGAAGAGCAAGAACACGAGCAGCAGCAGCGTGGTGGTGGTGGGCGCCGCCGCTCTGATCGTCGTCGCACGCGGTCGCCGGAGATCACCAACCACCTGACGACGGTGTGGGCGACGTACATTGCGAATATGCTCGAGGTAACGGTGGTGCTCTTTGGCACCATGGTGCCGCTGTCGCTCGCGTACTTGCTCTACTACTTGACGCGCAGCTTCAGTCCGAGCGTGCCGGCGGTGCTCGAGCGCGCGGTGCAGCTGCTCGCGGCCATGGCGGCGCTGACGCTGCTGCTGTCGTTTGTGCCGTACGTCGCCAGCGTCGGGGTGCCGCGCTTTGCCGTCACGCTGCGCATGAACGTCGTGACGTTTGTCATCTATGGCATGGCGGTGGTGACGATGTCGTCGGTGTTCCTGCCCTCGCTGCTGTGGCCGCGACCGAGCACGCTGTACAACTCGATGTGCCTCGTCGTGCTCGGCATCTTTGGCTCGTACCACCACGTCCGCGTCGTGGTGCGCATTGGCATCTATGCCATGATTGGCTACATTACATATCGCACCTACGTCGACTACACGCGCCGCAGCGGCGGCGGTGGTGGCAGCGTCGGCAGTGGCGCCTTGGCGACGACGCTGCGTCATCTGGCTGCGAGCACGACGACGACGGCGCCGCGACGCCGCATGCTGCTGCTCTCACTGCTGCTGCGCTACGTGTGTGAGGTGCTGCTCATGGTGGCGTGGCTGCTATACTTGCCGCGCTACAATGGCAAGCCCTACTACACGGGTGCGCAGCGCAGTGAGTGGTTTGTGCGCTTCGCCCGGCGCTACATCTTTGCCGACATGGCACGCTACTTTCACCTGCGCATTGTCAAGGACGACGCGCAGATGACGCTGCAGGGCAGCGACAAGCAGTATCTGTTCGCCTTTCACCCGCACGGTGTGTTTGCCGGCACGGCGCTGACGTGCACGTTCTGCGACGAGTGGCAGCGAAAGATGATGGGTGGCAGCAACAGCAGCATCATCAACGACGACGAGGTCAACAACAACAACAACAAGAGCAACAGCGTGGCTGCGCCGCCGCGTTATGTGTCGACGCACGTCGCGTCCATCGTCTTCAGCATACCTGTGCTGCGTGACTTCAACCTGGCACTGGGCAACCTGTCTGTGAGCCGTGCGTGCATCGAGGCC
This sequence comes from Trypanosomatidae sp. Fi-14, assembly GCA_023091115.2. Classification (NCBI taxonomy): domain Eukaryota; phylum Euglenozoa; class Kinetoplastea; order Trypanosomatida; family Trypanosomatidae; species Trypanosomatidae sp. Fi-14. Next base: position 36,259 of record JAKVQF020000920.1, on the reverse strand, counting down.
AGTCTGCAGCGCGGCAACTGCCCGCTCATCGTCGTTGGCGGGCAGGCTGAGATGCTGCACTCGGCGCTAAGCACCACACGCATGGTCGTCATCACACAGCACATTGGCTTTGTGCGGTTGGCGATACAAAATCGTGTGCCCATTGTGCCGCTGCTGTCGATGGCCGAGGTTAACGTCCTCGGGCTGCTGCAGTTTCCTGCGATACAGCGCATCATGCTCAAGATTGTCGGCTTCCCTTTTCCGGTCATCCCGTACGGTCGCTGGGGCCTGCCACTGCCTTTTCGCACGCCCCTCACCGTCGTTGTCGGCTCACCGATTGCCATCCCAGACGACGCGGACGCAAACAACGCCGCTGACGTACAGCGGCTGGCCGAGGTGTACTTTGCCGAGCTGCGTGCGCTCTTCTACCGCCACCGCGCCGAGGCGGGCTACCCGGACATGGAGCTTGTCCTTGTCAACGACAAGGAGGAACGCGCGCGACGTCGCGCCGCGGCGCAGGCGGCGGCAAATGCGAACACGCCCGCGACCCACGACACGACAAGGACGGCAGCGGACGAGGCAGCGGCAAAGAAGTCGGCGTAGCGGCAGTGACATTGTCCTTGTCGCTGCTTGTGTTGCAATTCGCATACCTGTATATACACACGCACACGTACATATATATATATATATATAACAGCGTGCCCATGAACATGGTGACACACAGAGCGGCGCAAGCTGGCAAGCAAGTGTGTGTGCATGGCCAGCGACACTGTGCTGTATGAGCCAACAAAACCATGTATACACACACATACAAACACATAAACGCGCACAAACATACACACGTATACATGCACAAACGAATGCATATACATATACACGCTGATACATACTAAAAGACACACACACATAATGTTGTTGCTTTACGTGCGGTGTGTGTGTGCGTGTGTGTTGTTGTTGTCATCGCTGTCAGTTGTGCTGCTGCTGCTGCTGCCGCCGTGATGTGCACAGGCATGTGATCTTGTGTGCGTGCATGCTTGCAGCCTGCTTGTGCGTGTGTGTGCTGACGTGTAGCACTCGTGTAGGCGTCGTGTGCACATGCTGCGCTGCACCGCGCGGCGGCTGGTGCGGCGCAAACACGGCCAGACGGCGTGGTCGCCCAACGCGAGCAGTCATGGTGCGGCGCCGCCGATGGGGGTGACGGCGCAGGAGCTGCAGCAGCTCGTGTACCGCCCACTGCCAATGTCCGACACGGTCGAGTACGAGGAGGACTTTGGCCGCAATATGATCCTGCACCGCGAGTGTATGCCGCGTGCGTACCGCGATCAGCTCAGCAACGCCATCAGCGGCCTCGCGTACAGCGACACGGAGCTGCACAATGCGCGTGCGCAGCTGGCGCAGACGATGAATCGCGAGCGCGCGGGTGCACCCATTAGCCCGGCAACCGCGTCCGACACACGCGATGTGGTGCACTTTGACGTTGACATTGACGACAACACACAACGCGTGCGCAGTGCGCGCTACTTGTTTGACGAGGCACGCATGCAGTACTGCGATCGCTTTCAGGCCTTTTTTCGTTCACGGCAACAACAGCAGCAGCCGCGCAGCCGAGATGACGCAACGACCACAAGCAGCAGTGCCGACGAGGCGAGCAGTGACACGGAATTCTACTTCTCGCTCATGGAGGCGTGTGCTGTTGTGTACGGCTGCGCGACGCTGCAGGCGCGTGAGGCGTACATGAAGACGTTCCTCGGCCTCGACGTCGAGACGCTCGAGGCCGAGGAGGCGGCGTTGCGCGAGTGCGCTGCGGACGCTGCGCGTGTGCAGGCACAACTAGCGACAAGTACGTCAAGCAAGGACAGTGACGAGCGTGGCGGCGCCGGCGCAACCGCCGACGCTGCCGCCGCGACGACCGAGGTGCAGGCGGTGCAGGCGATCATTGACGCTGTGCCGCCGCTCTTTGACCATGGCGTCGACAGCGACAAGGACGACGAGGCGACGGCCACGTCACCCACAAGCAGCACAGCGACGACGACGACAAGTGACAGCATTGTCGCGACGCTGCCTGAGGCGTTTGACGAGTATGGCTCGCTGTACTCGGCCTACTTGGCGCACGCACGCGGTGACAGCCCGGTGGCGTCGTATGACACGTCGGTGCTGCACGCCACGACGGCGCTCACGCAGCGGCGGCGCTGGCGTCACATCATGGAGCTGCTTGTGCAAGAGCAATACGCCGCGCTCAGCACCGATGACCTGCGCGAGGCTGCGGTGCTGAATGCGCAGCTGCACACGGTCAAGTTTGCCGACCTGAAGGTGGGCGACACGGTGCGTGAGATTGTGCAGATGCTCCAGCGCGAGACGGGCGACGGCTCGTCGGTGCACCGCGACACGCCATATGCACGCTCGCCATCGCACCCTGAGCGACGCGACTAGCTGTCACATATACATACACAAGTATACATTATGCACACAGCGATACACTTGTGTGTGTGTGTGTGTGTATGTATGTATGTTGTCTTGTGTGCACAGGTGCGCTAGGGTACGTGTGTAAAGCTAACAACAGACAGACAAGCAAACAAAACAACATACACAACACCACACAGCACAAACACAGCACAACACACAACACACACAGCATGGCACCACGAAGCCCAGTGATGGAGCGCGAGGACAATGGCAGTGACACGGCCGCGACGGTACCAATGACAAAGACAACGGCAGCAGCGGCGGCGGCGGCGAAGGAGGGCAAGTTTGCTGGCAATGCCGTGTCGCCAAACAATGAGCCGCTCGGCGACGGCGCAGTGCAGCTGGGCAACAACGAGTTTGACAGCGTGCTTGACATGCGCGCGAGCGCGTACGTGCCGACCAACCGCTTCTCCGCCACGCTCAACCGCCTCGTGCCGCACGGTGGCAGGCTGTCGAACAACTACTCGCTCGCCGCCGTAACGCTCAGCTCCGGCATCATCACGCTGCCGTCGGCGTTCCAGATGCTCGGCGTGGTGCCGTCCATCCTCGTGCTCGCGTACATTACCGTGTCGACGGTGTACTCGGTGTACATTCTGCTGCAGGCGGTCGACCGCACCGGTCGGCGCTGTGTCTCGTACGAGAGCCTGTCACGCGTGCTGCTCGGCCGCGGCTGGGACTATTTTGCGGCGTTCAACATGTGGATGGTGTGCTTTGGCTCGTGCGTCAGCTACGTCATCTCCATTGGCGACCTGCTCACGCGCGCCGTGGACTCGCCGTCGGTGGCGCCCTTTTGGCGCTCGCGGTGGGGCGTCAATGTGATGACGATTGCGGTGTGGGCGGTGCTGATGCTTCCCATGTGCATTCCCAAAGAGATCAACTCGCTGCGCTACGCGTCGGTGATTGGTGTGATGTGCATGGTGTACTTTGTCGTGGTTGTCATTGTGCACGCGTGCCTCAACGGCTTCGAGGGCGGCCGGCCGAAGCACACACTTGACATGTTCAAGACGGGCAACAACACGCTCATCGGCTTCTCGCTCTTCATCTTTGCCTTCATGTGCCAGACCAACACGCTCGAGGTGTACCGCGAGATGCAGAAGCCCTCTCCGGCGCGGCTGAGCGTCGACACGGCCTCGAGCATGTCGCTCATCTGCGTCTTGTACATTGCCTGCAGCGTGTTCGGCTACCTCGACTTTGGCAACGAGATCAGCGACTCGATCTTGCGCTACTATGACGTGCGCAACGACGCGCTCGTGGCGGTGGCGTATGTGGGCATTGGCTTCAAGTTATGCGTCGGCTTTGCCATTTGCATGCAGCCCTCGCGCGACTCGGTGTACTACTGCATTGGCCGCTTTGTGCCGCTCTTCCGCAGTGTGCGCACGGTGCCGTTCTGGCTGAACGCCATCATCTGCACCGTCATGTCCATTGTCGCGCTTATCCTTGGCCTGTTCATTCCGAGCGTGACGATTGTGTTTGGCCTCGTCGGCAGCTTCTGCGGCAGCTTCTTGTGCTTCATCTACCCCGCGCTGTACATTATGTACTGCGGCAACTGGTCGCGCAAGACGGTCGGCTGGTTTCACTACTTGAGCACATACTTCCTGCTCATCAGCGGTGTCATTGGCGCCGTCTTTGGCACTGTCGCCACCATCTACAACATGGTGAACAGCTAGTGCGATGTAAGTGTGTGTGAGTGAGTGTGTGTATGTGTGTGTGTGTGCATGTGCATGTATGTGTGCGCACACAAGTGTAAGAAGGCATGCGTGTGCTGTGATGATGATGATGTACGTATGTGCACGTGCATACGTGTACAAGCTTTGTTTGTCTGCCCCCACTCACTCTCTCCCACTGTCTCTCTTCTGCCCCCTCCTACGTGCGCACTCGGCGCGTCACTCCGTGAGAAACTTGGGGACAAACCCGCTCACACGCGCCAGTGTCGTCACACGCCCCTACCTCTCTTTCGTTGTGTCCCCTCTCTCACCTTGACATTGTGTACACACACACACACACACAAGAGCACCGCTGCCACGTTGGTGCCTTTTTGCTATGTCTGTTTTTTGTTGTGTACACGCGTATATGTGTTTGTGCGTATATATGAGTGTGAGTGTGTGTGTACGTTGTCATCTGTCTCTCTCTCGCGCGCGCTTGTTGTACTCGCTTTGCTTGTTCAGCGTACGCGTTTGTGTGTGTGTGTGCGTCGTAAATGTTGACCTTGTGTGAGTGTGAGTATGCAGTAACGGAACATGTATATATATATGTGTGTGCGTGTGTATGTGTATACACACGCACATGTGTGTGTGCGTGCAGATGAGTTTTGTATGTATACACACGCACACGACATGCGTGCACGGGGGCACGCATGTACATGCTAACAGAGGAGGAGTGTGATGGCTGTTGTGTATACACGTGCGAGCGAAACAACGAGTGAGCAGGACAGTGTCGCGTCGCCGGGCGCACCACTCGGAAAATTGGGGACATACCCGCCGAGTGGCGTACGCGCACCGTGCAGAGAGTAAACGTATACACGCACACACACATATGCATGTGTGTGTGCAAGTGATGACGAGATGGGCCAAGTCATGGTGAGTACGTATGCAATAACGAGCGCATGTTGTGTGTATATACAAACAGTCAGGCAATAGTGCACGGCACGTGGTCGATGGCATGAGCGCATGTGCGTAAACATAACTCTAGGCAGCATACGGTGTAGAGGACGGTCATGATATGTAATGTCCCACAGAGGTGGGTGTGTGCATATGTTAACGTGGCGTAGACAAAGCGCGTCTTGTCGTAGCGACGAGCACAGCGCACGCGCGTAGACGGCAAAGCACACGTCATTCTGACACCTACACCACACACACACAAGTGTGTGTGCACATGTGCGTGCATGTCTTGTGTGTACATGTTGTGTGTGTGCATGTGTTACTATTTGCATGTAGTCGTCACATACATACACTACACGAGTTTGTGTCTACTGTATACATTGTCACAGCACACACACACATACACAGCAACAACAATGATGTTCCCAGGCATGCAAGGCCCGCAGCAGCTGCCAGAGCACCAGGCATACCCCATGTTCTGGTCGAACCTGAACCGCTTCCTCAGCATTTCTGCCGCCACCGTCGCCGTCGCACTCGCGGTGCGCTACTGCGAGCGACGTACACACGCCATGCTTATGCTCAGCCTGAATGCGTAGTCGTGCCATGTGTACCTGTGCGAACGTGCGTGTATGTGTGTGTGATCGACAACGCACATGTGTGCATGGGATGCACTGACGAAAAGCAACGCGACGTGTAGTAACGACGAGTGTAAGTGACAGCGCACCTGTACATGTATGCTGTATGCATGCGACATGTCATCGTGTGTGTGTGTGTGTGTGTGTGTGTGTGTGCGACTTGTGCTGACCTCACTTGCCTTTGCACATGCACCGAGACACACACACACACACACACACATACGACTGCAAGTTCTGTGTGTATGTAAGCACGCAGGCGATGCTCACTTCGTTTGTAGTGCAGCCGGCGAGCACCCACTGCTCGCTTGACGCACCCCTTGATGTAACGTTGCACTACACACTTCCACGCACCGCGACATCGTCGTCGTCATCGCACAGCTGGTCGCTGGACTACATTGCCGACATTGCGTCAGCGCGTGTGTGCGTGCCACTGCTGCCGACGACACCCGTGGGTGCGATGCGCACCGCATCGACACAGCAACAGACACAGGCAAGCGACAACGAGACGGCGGAGCGCGTGTCATACTTTGCCTACGCAGTCGCAAGCAGCGCCTGCACCACGGACACGTCGTCGTCGTCGTCACGGTGTGAGCATGTGTTGTCTGCTCATGTGACATCAGCTGACATGCAGTCCTTGTGCACACTACGACCAGAACATCTGCAGCAGATGAGCTTGCTGCGCTTTCGATGTCACCTGCACGAGCACATTGTCGACGGCGACAACGCAAAGGACGAGCGCGCGAGTGCGACTGATGGCGTACACGATGTCAATGCGCTCTGCGATGTCAAGCGCACAGGCCACGAGCCGACGGCACCGCTGTTGCGCGTCGTACTCAGTCCGCTGGCATAACATGTACACACACACACACACGCACTTGCTCGCTCATGTGTTTGTATGTGTGTGTGAGCGTGTATGTCATGTGTTTGCTTGCTCGCTTGTGCTTGTAGTATCGAACGCTGTCGTTGTGTATATTTGTGTGCGTGTGTGTGTGTGTGTGTGCATTACCGTCATGCTGCTCGGCAGCTTCGTTCCGCGGCGCTTTGCGCAGTTCAATCGTGACCCCTTCTGGGCCGCCTTTGCCTTCTTCCTCGGCGCGTGGGCGGGCGACTACCTCGCCATCTCGGCAAAGATGAGCGCACCTGACTTGTTGTACGACCCACACCGCTACGTGTGGTCGAACCACTACGAACATCACTAGTCACACAAGCACATGCATGGCACTGTGTGTGTGAGTGTGTAGCTGTGTGTGTGTGTGCGCGTATGTAGCATGAGCGTACAGTAGGACAGCACGCACATATGCAAATGTGTGTGTGTGTGTATGCGTAGGGAATACTGTAACGAAGCACACAAAAAACATGTGCAAGTGCACGCGTATGTGTGTGTGTCCGCGTAAACGCAGCCTGCGTGCACGCTGCAGCTGAGCATGACGCTTGCGTATGTTGCGCGTTGTAGTCGTGACAACACACACACACACACACGAACATACACACACACGAACACACATACACACACACACACACACATACACATACCGCGCAAACATGTACGACTCGCACGAGCAACAGCAGCAGCTCGTCAATGCGCTCGTGATGCTCGCGTGCAAGGCACTCGAGCCCAAGTACATGGCGCAGCTGAGCGAGCGCACCGGCATCATTGCACGCGAGCCACGGGCGCCCTACTCGACCGACAATGAGCACGCACAGCACGAGCGCTCGCACGGCGGCGATCGTCGCTCGCGTCGTGGTGTTGGTGGTGGTCGCGACGGCGACAACGCGTCGCAGCCTCCGCGTGAACAGCAGCCCTCGCACTACCGCGACGACGGTGGCGACGATGACGACGATGACGACAACGACGACGACGGCTACAACCGACGTCGCGGCGGTGGCGGCGGCGGCGGCTATCGCGGTCGCGGCCGTGGCGGCTTTGGTCGTGGCCGTGGTGGCCGTGGCGGCCGTGGCGGCTTTGGTGGCTTTGGTGGCTTTGGCCGTGGTCGTGGTCGCTTCCGCGGTGGTGGTGGTGGTCGCCGTGATGGCGAAGACAGGTACAAGCAGCAGCAGCAGCATGGTGGCAACAATGACGGCGGCAATGGCGGTGACGGTGGCAACCGCGGCGACTACCATGGCAGTGGTGGGCGACGCGGTGGCGGTCGCGGTCGCGGACGTCGTCACAGCGGTCACTAGCAATAGATGAAACAATGGCGCACGCACACAGTCAACAGCTGATGTTTGCGTGTTTGTACGCGTGCGCCTTCACGACGATGTCGAGTGTGTATGTAACGACAAGGTATGTCAGCGACTGAAGTATACGTGTATGTGTGTGTATGTGTGTGTTACTATCGATGTAGTGTTAGCGTGATGGGCGCGTGTACAGACATCACTGACGTTGTATGTACGTGATGACTGATGTCGACACATGCACAAGCAGGCAAGCACAAATGCAAACAGTGTACGTGTATATATATATATGTGCATCTCTCTCTGTGTGTATGTGTGTGTGTGTGTGTTTGTGTGTGTAAGTTAGTGTGTATGTGCGTAGAAGCGCGGGTGCACGCGCGCATAACGGCGCAATAGACGGTCGCGCCCTGATGTTGTGACTGCACACACATATACATACGTGCACATGTGAGTGTCTACATATATATGTATATATGTGTCTGTGTGTATATGTGCGCGCATATTTGTGCATGTGCATGTGTATGTATATGTCACTCTGCTTGTCACTTGTGCACATGATCAAGGTATACGCATATACACGCACACAAGCTCAGACACAGCCTCGCGTCTCCTCACAGCACACACACACACACACACCTACCTACTTACACATACTTACATACACACGATGGCCGCTCCCACTACTGTTGCCAAGCCACGCGCGCAGAAGCCGGCGCAGCGTCACGCAAGCAAGAAGTCGAGTGCGTCGGCGGCGGGCGCGAAGCACCATGCACAGAAGGGCAAGCAAAACAAGCAGATCAAGCACAACAAGCCGCAACAAGCCCGCAAGCCTGGCAACAACAACAACAAGAACAACAAGAACAAGCAGATGAACAAGCGTGCTGGCAACAACAAGCCGAACAAGCCACATGCGCAGCGCAAGGCCGCGCCCGCGGGTGCTCGTCGCGGTGGTGCAGTCGTGGCAGGCAAGGCAAAGGCAGGCGGTCAGCGTCACGCCGGCAACAAGAACAGCAACAACAAGAAGCAGCAGCAACACAACAACAAGAAGCAGCAGCAGCAGCACAAGAAGTCGCACAACGCGAAGCAGAATGCGAAGAAGAGCAACAACAACAAGAACGTCAAGCAGCACGCGAGCGGCAAGGCGGCCAAGCGCGCAGCACAGCCTGCGGCCGCAGCAGCAGCAGCAGCCACGACGACGACGGCCGCGGCGACGACGAGCGAGACAAAGAACTGAGCATGCACTGCGAATGGCAGCGTGACGCGTGTGTGTGTGTGCGGCTGCGCATGTGTGCGTGTGTGTGCATGTGCGTGCGTGTGTATACGTGCTATGTTCCGTATACTCATAGCGCGCATGTGACACAACAGCAGCAGTACGCGTTGCACGCGTTTTTTATTGTACGTTTGTTTTTCCTCCTTACACAAGCATGTGTGTGTGTGAGTGTGAGTGTGTGTGCGCGAATGCGTATGCGTTTATTCGTGTATGTCAATGTATGTGTGTTGTGCACGCGCGTGTGCACAACAGCAGCAGCAGCAGACGTCATGTGTCGGCTTGCCTTGTTAGACCACCGGTTGCAACAACATGCACCGACGGCAAGGACACGGCACTGTTGTTGTCGTTTGCACATACACACATACACGACGTGCGCAACGAGATGCACACACGACGATAGAGTAACGCAATGGTGTAAGAGCAGTGTCGGTGTAACGCATGTCGTGTACGTGACAAGGCGGTAAACGCGTGTGTGTTTGTGCGTCATGGTTGCTGTTGTTGTGCTGGTGGTAGTGGTGGTAAGCGAGGGACGGCTGGCGGAAGAAAAAGAGAAGAAGCACGACCAGCATGACGCAACCGCGCACAGAGAAAGAAGTGCAACGCGCGCGTGTATGCATGTGTGTGTGTGTGCACATACACGAAAAGAATAAAAACGTGGCGAGCGCGGTGACAAGAACACATAAGCATGCGCACACACGCACGCTATTCGCATATGACGAACAAGGGCAAACAGGCACAATGTGCGCGCGTGTGTGTATGTGTGTGCGTGCACGTGTATGTGGCACACATGCGCCGACGAGCAAAGCAGCACGTGTCGAAAGTATTGGCAAAGCGACTGACGCTGCCATAACAAATCTACTGCGTTTACTGCGCACAAAAACACACACCACACACACACGCGCACGTGCATGCAGGCGTTTCTCCGTCTGTATGTGTGCGTATATGTGTGCGTATGTGCATCTGTTCGTATGCGTTGGTGTTGCTTGCTTTACTTGTTCTGATGTGTACGCACAACTAGGTCTTCGCCCTTGCAGCTCTCCGCGCCACTACACTACCCCTCGCGCACTCGCTCTCGCTCTCTTGCACAAGCACAAACACTCAGCCACACTACAGTCACACACACACACAATGCTCGAGGCACTCTTCGGTCACCACGACAACAATGGCGCCGTGACGACGCAGCGCTCGTCGACGCACCGCGCGCGCATCAGCGCTGTGGGTGCGCACAAGCGTCGTCGCAGTGGCAGCAGTGGCAGCCGTCGCCGTCGCAGCAACAATGGCAGCAGCAGTGGCAGCAGCAGCCGCAGCCGACGACGCATCGCAAGCAGCAGCAACGGCAGCAGCAGCAGTCGCAGCCGCAGCCGACGCTCGGGCTCGCGCAGCGGCTCGTCGCGCCGTCGCCGCAACTCGGCAAGCCGCTCGGCGCGCAAGTCAACGAGCAGCTCGCGCGGCACCAAGTCGAGCAGCTCGTCGTCGCGCCGCCGTCGCAGCAGCAGCGGCAGCCGCCGTCGCAGTGGCAGCAGCAGTGGCAGCCGCCGTCGCAGCCACAGCAGCCGTCGTCGCAGCAGCAACAACAGCAACTCGAACTAGAGCTGACGTGACATTGCGCGTGCAACGACGTACACATGCACGCACACACGCACACACTGGCGTGCGCCAGCGGTTTTGTCAAATCTGTGTGCGAGCGCCTCTGTGTGTGTGTTTGTGTGTGCATGTATGTGTGGTTGTGAGGTGCATATACACAGTGTCGTGTCAGTGGCGCAGTATACACGTGACGCTGCATGGCGACATGCACGTGCATGTAATGTGTGTATACACACAAACACATGTGCATGCATCGTCATCTTATATACCTCGTCGTCGTCGTTGTCTGTTTGTTTTTTGTCTGCTCGCGGCCTGTTGCGCCGTGCTTGTTTGCGTGTTGTGTCGTGTGTGCAGACACGTACACATGCGCGCTTGCATGCACGTCTCTCTATACACTAGCACGCATGTATACATATGCCCCCGTCGCACACATATACACATATACGTGTGCGCGACGGCCTGCGCTGCTTGTTCTCTTGTCTGTCTGTTTCGTCTTTGTCGTGTTGCATTGGCGTGTGTGTGTATATGTGTGTACAGATGAGCGCGCATATGACGCGGGTGTGACATACACGCACGCACACACACACAAACACACACAAACACGCTCACACACATTCACATACACATATGTGTATGTGCACACGACCAGAAGCAACACAAACGACTGTACCTGTGTGTTTGCGTGTATGTGTATGCGTATCTTGCTCATGCATGTGCTGCTTTGCTTGTCACAGTGCTTGCACCTTGTCACAGTCATACACACGCAAAGCACACACACACACACACACGCACACACACACGAACGCACAACATCACTATACCTCACCTCCTTCACTCTCACCTACTCTCTCGCCTACACGCACACACGCACACACAGGCAAGGCAAGCAAGAAGCACACGATCAGCACCGTCGCTCGCTGTACGGCCTCGCTTTGCCCTTCTCCACTCTGTGTCGCATATTCTCTCTCTCTCTCGTTCTCTCACTGTGTATCACACACCGTCTTACTGTTTATCTGTCTGTCTGTGTGTGTACGCATTGTGTCTGCCTGTCCACTTTGACGTCATGTCGACAACAACAACCGAGCAGGCAAGCGCTGACGCACCGCACCCGCTGCAGCGTGCATGGACGTTGTGGTACGACAGTCCGTCGACGTACCACAACAACTGGGAGCTGGCGCTGAAGCCGATCATGACGGTGCGCACCGTCGAGGACTTTTTCCTCATGCTCAAGTACATGAAGCCGGTGCACTCGCTGCGCCCAGCGACGCAGTACCACTTCTTCCAGGAGAATGTCAAGCCCATGTGGGAGGACAATGCGAACAAGAAGGGCGGTAAGATTGTCGCGAGCATTAGCATCGGCCCGAGCAGCGACGTCAGCAACGGCGATGGCAAGACGCGCATTGACACGATGTGGGAGAATGTGCTCATGGCGATTGTCGGCGAGTACCTCGAGGACAGCAGCATCGTCGACTCGCACATTACAGGCGTCGTTGTGCGGAAGCGCAAGTACGACTACCGCATCGCCGTGTGGGTCAAGGACGCTGACGCGACGGACGTGATCAAGCGGCTGACGGACCGCCTCATCAGTGAGGCCGGTCTGACGTCGACGGTCGCGTTCAGCAAGCACACGGACAAGTAGTGACGCACACACACGCACACACACATACACACATGCGACAGAGATGAGGCAACGAGAGCGCGTGTGTATGTCCGTGTACGCATCACGAAGGCGACGATGGCGAGTGCACAAGAGAACAGGGAAGAGAGAGAGAGCAGGCAGATGGGCGAGACGGGACAAGGATGCGAGAGGGAGAGAGAGCCGAGGGGCGAGTGAGAGAGAGTGAGAGTGATGGGAGGCGCGGGCGCGTGTGGCGACGATGACGAGGACAAGATGGCACACGCGCGCACGCGCACGCAAACATGGTGTGTTGATCGACGCAATGCACGTACGTGCTTGTGTATGTGTGTGTATGCATGCACGCACATACGTGTACACACACACAAGCACGTGCACACGCAAAAAAGACGCGCACACATTCGTGGCACGCACGACAAGTCAGCGTGTACAAGCACACGGAGGTGTGTGTACGTGCACACGTATGTATGTATGTGCATGTGTTTGTGTGTGTGGCATATGTGTGATGAGTGTGTGTCTGTGTGTGTATGTTGCCACGTAGCTGTCACAGTATGCTATGCGCGCTTGCATTGTCACTTGCCTTGTAGTTGTACACACACACACACACGTTTTCTGCCTCGTTGCCATGTCGTCGGAGGCGACAGTGTCGCAGGCAAGGCGTGCCGGCAGCATTGCAAGTGCAACACGGCCGAGTGTGACGGCGTCAACACTAACAACAACGACGATGACATCAGCAACGGCAGCGACAGCAGCAGCAGCGCCTGACGCAGACGTGACGACGTCGCTCGTGACAAAGGAGCTGCTCGCGTTGTCAGAGCGCATTTGTGCCGTCGTGCCGCAAGGCACGTGGGTCAGCCTCGGCAGCGAGGACGAAGTGCACGCCGAGAGCGATGCCGCCCTGCGCGAGCAGCAGCGACCGCTCATCACGGTCGAGTATGACGTGCCGCGCCACGTGCTGCTGCGGCATCGCGCACTACACGCGAGCTATGTGACCAAGGACGCCAGCGAGGACAGCCGCGACTTGCGTGCCACAGCGCCGCAGCCGCAGTATGAGCTGACGCGCGATGAGGTGGACATGGCAGTGCAGGCTGTGCCGCAGCGGCACACGGCGGCGGTGCAAACGCACTACACACGACAGGTCAACGCCGTCGTGCAGGTGCAGCCGACACTGGTGGACGCATGTGTGCGGCGTAGCAACGGCGTGTCACCGTCGACGACGACGACAGGCATGACAACAGCAACAGCAGGAGGAAGCAACAAGGCGATCGCAACGTCAACGGGCAGCGGTGGTGGCGGTGTGGCGAGCTTGCCGTCCTTTTTGCAGCGCGCGCTGCCACGCATGACGCACTGTCTGCGGCAAAACTACGAAGTCCCCATCTACGTCGACGACCTCGCGCTGTTCAAGGAGGACGAGGCGATTGTTGGCGCACGCGACGATGTGGTGCTGCAGGAGCGCGGCAACTACACGCACGCGACGATCAAGGAGCGGCGCGTGACGAGCATCAGCTGGCGCAGCGCACATCGCAAGGACGACTGCGTCTGCGTCGCGGCGATTGCGCCACACACGCTCGAGCAGCGCATCGACGCACAACGTCGCTGTGACGGCAGCGTGGCGCTTGTCTGGTCGTTCAGCGACCCCATGCACCCCCATTGCATTCTCGAGTCCGCCCACGAGGTACAAGTGCTGCGCTTCAGTCCGGCCTTTCCGCACCTCATCGCCGGCGGTGCGCTCAATGGGCAGGTGTACCTGTGGGACTTGTCGCTGCTCAACCGCGTCGCGGGCACGAATGACAGCAGCGGCGGCAGCAGCAGCAACAATGGCGCACCGTCGTTGTCGCGTGGTGGTCGCAGTGGTGGTGTCGCTGAGCGACACGGCAGCAAGCCAGCGGCGGCGACGCGGTCACGACGGTCAACAAGCACAACAAGGACAACTACGGCAGCGGCGGCGGCGAAAGACGGACAAGCAGCAGCCGAGGAGCAGACGGCGGCAACGGCGAAGGACGACAATGGTCAACAGCAGCAGGAAGAGGAGGAGGCGGCTGCGGCGGCGGCGGCGGCCGATGTGCCCGCCATGCCGAGCAGTGTCAAGGGCCTGACACTCGAAAAGGACGGTGATGTGCTCGTGCCGCGGCTGCAGCCGACGCAGGTGTCGCGTGTCGAGCTGTCACACCGGCGGCCTGTGCACGACCTGCAGTGGCTGCCCAGCCGCCTCGAGTGCACCTTTGAGGGCAAGCAGACGCTCGTCGAGGCCAGTCATCAGTTTGTGACGATCAGCGACGACGGCAACCTCTTTGTCTGGGACATACGCACCGACTACCTGCCACCCGACAAGCAGCGCAAGCTGAAGCATCAGTCCATGGGCGGCACGGGGCAGGACGTGCTGTGGGTGCCGCTGCACCGCTACGCACTCACGCGGCCCGACGGCAACGGCGACCTGATGGGCTTCCGCTGCGTGCTCGACGGCCTGGCGGTGGACGACACGCCGCTGTACAGCGCAGTCGTCGCGAGCACGCAGGGCGAGCTCGCGTACTGCAACATGGTCGCCCGACACGATCGGCGTGCGTCAATGCTCATGCCTACCTTTGGCCTGACAAAGGACACGCGCTTCGTGCGCACCACGATTGCGGCGGCGCATGCGGGGCCGGTGTACACGGTGCAGCGTCATCCTCGCATCGCGGACGTGTACCTGACGTGCGGTGACCGCTGCTTCAAGGTGTGGCGCGCGCACGTGCCGCTGCCACTGTATCGCTCGCCCAATGTCGACAGCAGTAGCAGCGTGAGTGGTGGGGCAGGGGGTGGGGGTGGGGTGGCGGGAGGCGGTGGTGGTGGTGGTGCAGCAGGTGGTGGCTCGTCGTCGTCGGCGGCGGCGGCAGCGGCAGCGGCGGGCAGTGGCATGGGCGTGACGTGCGCAGCGTGGTCGCCGACGCGGCCAGGCATCGTCTTTGTTGGCACCAGTGACGGCAAGCTCGCCGTCTATGACTTGCTCGACCGCAACCACGAGCCGCTGCTCGTCCACCACATTGTGCAAGACGCGATCACGACGCTCGCCTTCAAGCCGCTGCCGCACACCATGTCGCAGACGTTCACGCAGCAGCTCGCCATTGGCACAAGCCTCGGCTCCTTCCACTGCTACGTCGTCCCGGCGGTGCTGACGTGGCCGCCTAATGGTGAGAAGCGGCACGTGCGCGCCATGCTCGAGCGCGAGGCACGACGTGCGGCGTACTACCTGTGGCGTCGCAGTGTGCGGGAGCAGGAGATGCATCAGTACGGCGCCCAGGCCGCCCGCATGACGCGCATCGCCGCGGGCGGTGGTGGCGGGCGTGGAGGACGACGTAGTCGCAGCCGTGGCGATGGCGGCAGTGACAGGGACGGCGGCAGTGATGCGGACGACGGCGATGCAACGACGACGACGACGCTGGCGGCGTCTGCAGCGGCTGCCGCTGCCGCAACGGGCGGCAGGCGCAGCAAGTCGCACAAGCGCAATGGCGGGGCAGGACGCTGGGATGGCAAGGACGATGCGGGCGGTGGTGAGGGTGGTGAGAACAGCAGCGACGGCGACGCGGACGAGCTTGTTGGCTATTATGCGCACGACCCGCAGCGCGACGCCGACTTCCTCGCCCGCGTCGCGCAGCTGCACGCGCAGGAGCAGGAAAGCATGAAGATGGAGGCACTGCGATAGTGCCCATATGCACATGTGAGCGAGAGCGTGTCTGTCTGTGTGTGTTTGTATGTTTGTATGTATAGGCTAACATGTACATGTAGACTAGCAGCGACAATGTATGTGTGTGTGTGTGTATGTGTGCATGTGTGCGTGTGACGTGCATTGTGTACATACTTGTCGGCGTGTGCGTGACGTGCATGCGTGTCTTGCTGTCCAAGTTGCTTACGTAGTACGCAGACGCAGACAGCGTGCCATACACATACATACACATACATACACATATACATACATACATCCATACACATACATACATACGCAGGTGACGTCATGACGGCCGAGGCCATGCCCGGGCTGCAGCACGTGCCCGATCGCTTTCTGGCGCTGCCGTTTCGCAAAGGTGACAAGGACGTGCCAAGCTGGTCCTACTGCCTCGACTACATCAGCCGCAACCACTCGAGCAACCTGAACAGCGGCGTCGAGTCGGCCATTGCGTCCATGCGCGAGTACCATGGCACGATTGTCAAGGTGTGCGACATGGGCGATGGCAAGATGGTGCCGACGGAGAGCTTCATTGGCAATGTGCTGCGGCGCTACTGCGAGCTCGTCGCCATGGCGCAGGCCCACCTGCCCCTCAATGGCGGGGCAGTGCACAAGAACCTCGAGTACATGTGGCGCGACAGCTTCGACGGCAGCAAGTACACCTCGACAAACAGCAACCTCGAGCTCGTCAGCTGCGTGTACAACTTGGCGGCGTCGTACGTGTACGTGGCGGTGCAGCAGGCGCAGCACGGCACCGCCGAGGAACTGCGCAGTGCGTACAACAATTTTCTACACGCCGCCGGGTACTATGTCATGACCGACGCGCTGCTGTCGCGGCTGCCGTCGGAGCTGACGGTGCGCGGCGACTTCAAGCAGGACTCGCTGGCGATGCTGACGGCGTTGTGCATGGCGCAGGCGCACCACTGCGGCTACCTGCGCTTCGAGGCGGACGCGAGCAAGACGCATGTGGTGCGGGCGAAGATTGCCGCTGAGGCGGCGCGGCAGTATGACGCGGCGCTAACGAAGCTGAAGAACTCGGCGTGGTATGCGATGGGCAAGAGCAGCAACGGGGCCAAGGAGGCGGCGGTGCAGGCGGGGGGTGTCGCGCAGGTGCTCTGGGCCCGCGCACACGTGCACCTCGCCGCGGGCGCGGTGGCGGAGCAGGACCATGGCAAGGCGATTGCGCACTATGTCCGCGCCAAGGAGCACCTGGCGAGTGTGCCGAAGATGCCAACGCAGCCGCTCGTGGCGTGGGTGAACAGCATTGTCGCGAGCGTCGACGAGGCCCATGCGCGGGCGCAAGAGGCCAACACGTCCATCTTCTTCTCCCGCGTGCCGGCGACGGTGGCGACGCCGGAGGGGCTGCCGCGGCCGCTGGGACAGCCAACGGAGCACGCGAGCCTCGTCGAGTTTGCGTCGACGCGCGCCACGGACCCGTTCTTCGGTATCGTGCCCGCACACATTGCCGACGTGGTGCGCCGCTGGCGTGATCGGCAGCGCAAGCTCGCGGACGTGTGCACGCACGCCGCGGACGCGAGCAAGGCGACGGTGCAGCGCCGCCTCGACGAGCTCGGCGTGCATGCGGCGGTGGCGAGCGTGTCGGGCGATGTGCAGAGCCGCGGTCGTGTGCCAGAGCCGCTGCGTGGGCGTGTGCTGCAGCTGCAGCGTGAGGCCGCCGCGTGCAACACCGACACGAACAGCATGCTCGTGCAGCAGATGAACGGCTGCCAGCAGCTGCACCAGCTCGCGACGAGCAAGATGACCGAGATTGAGGCCGAGCTTGCCAAGGAGCAGACGGCGGACCAGGAGTTTGTCAAGGCGTACGGGGAGAAGATGTGGCGTGCGGCGTACCCGATGGTGTCGACGACGCCAGACTATGGCGCGATCACGGCGACGTTGGCCAAGCATCGCGCGGAGCTGCAGCAGCACCTCGTCGCGCCGCTGGCGACGCTCAAGGCGCGCGTTGACGACCACCTGCGCGAGCTTGGCCGGCTGAGCTGGCCAATGTCTGACCTGGACGCCCTCATGCCCTTCACCGAGACGCAGGCGGCGCAGCAGCAGGCCGCGAAGGTGCTGCAGCTCGTGCAGCAGCTGAAGGAGCTGCTGACGACGCAGAGCGAGATTGACGCGCAGCAAAAGACGCGACAGAGCGAGCTGCGCCACGTGCTCGAGTCGGACAAGGTGACGTTCGAGCTTAGTGCGGCGGCGGCGAGCGAGCATGAGCGGCTGCTCGGGCAAGCGTCGAAGCGTGTCGCGGATGCTGTGGAGGCTGTCAACGCGTGCACGCGCAGCCGCGACGAGCTCGTCGGCAAGGCGAGTGCGCTGCTCGAGCAGCTGGGTGTGCTGCAGAGCGCCGACCCGGTCGGCAGCGAGGCGGCCGAGGTGGTCAACAGCCTGCAGGTGGCCTGTGACACGTACGCGTCGGTGATGGAGCAGTGCAAGACGATTACGCAGTACGCCCAGGGCGTCCTTGACAGCCTCGAGTCGACGCTGTCGACGACCTTGTCGTTCACCATGAGCCGCAAGCTGCAGGCGGCTGACGTGGCGCAGGCAATTGACCAGCAGATTGCTGTCAAGATGCACGAGATGCAGCAGACGCGCAACGCGCTGGCAACGTCGCAGCAGCGCCAGGAGGAGTTGCGTGCGCAGATTGCGCAGCTCGAGCAGCGCCGTGCCTCGGCGCCGGCGACCTACTCACCCTCGTCATCCGCAGCAGCAGCGGCGGCACAGCCGCCCTATGCCATGCCGCCCTATGGCGCAGCTGCAGCGACGACTGCAGCACAGCCACCACCACCTACGTCGCTGACGTCGTACGAGACGGCGGTGCCAATGGCGCCACCGTACTATATGATGCCGCCACAACAACAACAACAACAGCAGCAGCAACAGCAGCAGTATGCGCAGTACAATGCACAGCCATACCCGCACACGGCCACGACGACAACGACACATACAAATGGCCAGTATCCTCCCTACCAACCGCCAGCCATGTAACGCATTGTTAGCTGTACGTGCGTGTGTGTGTGTGTGTGTGTGTATGTGTGTGCATGCGTATGTATAGTGTGTTGACGTCATAACATTGGTTGCATATACGAATATGTGTGTGTCTGTGTGTGTGTGTTGCTTTCTTTGACTGCATCGTTCTTTGCTCGCGTTACACGCGGTGCGCCGTGTGTATCTGTGCGTACCGACAAACACTATGTGTGTGTGTGTGTGTGTGTGTGTATAGTGAACGACAGTTTGTGTGTATGTGTTTGTGTGTGTGTTTGCTGCCGTGTGCGTCAACGTGTGGTGGCACTCTGTGTACACTTATGCATGTGTGTATGCTTGCTTGTGTGCTTGTGTGTGTTTGCGAGGTAGTGCTGTAGTTGCAGCCCATGTGTGACACACGTGCGTGTACGCGGTGTGTGTGTGTTTTGTCTGACGGTGTGCATTGACTCGTGTCATGCGTGCATCGTCGTCACAGTATGTTGTGCGCACGCCCAGCGCCTCGATGGCGCCCGCGTCACTGCCGTCCCCGCCACCACTTGCTCTTGCAACAACAGCAACAGCAACAGCAGCTGCAGCTGCACCAGGCACAACAGCATCACTGCAGTTGCCGACGTGGTTCCCCTCACCCGATGACACGACGCCGCCGCACCACAGCAATGACGAGGACGGCGACGAGGACGACGGCGGCCGCAGCGCAAGTGCGTCATTGCGGTTACGACTGCACGCGGCAGAACAGGCGCTGATGGCGCTACAGCAGCGCGTGCACGCACGCGCACGTCACACGGCTGCACTGCTCGCGCGCTTTCCGTGCCTGACGCCCGCACAGCGTCAGCTCTGTGATGTGGACGTGTTGCTCGAGCCGACGTTGTCGCGCGATGATGTGCTGCGGCAGATGCAGCGCAGTGCGCGTGACGCTACACGGACAACGACAACAACAACAACGTTTGCAGCACACACGCTACGCAGCCACGACGACCAGCATGATCACGAGAATGACAAGGACGACAAGAGCGACGGCAGCGAGAGCAACGACGTGTACGACGGTGAGGTGCAGACGGTGTGTGCGACGGCACAGCTGCGCATCGATGAGGCGGTGTTGCAGCTCGTCGAGCGCACGCTGCTCGCGACGCGGCACGACAACGACAATGACGGCAATGACGACGTAGTGGCGCTGACCTGCAGCGCGCGAGCTAGACAAGAATGCAACAACATGAGCAACAACAGCAAGGCAGACACAACGGCGCACGACGAGGCGCGGACATACGCGGCAGCGCAGTCGAGTCTGCGACAACTGCTCGCACAACCGCAGCAGCCGCAGTCCACTCCCTCTGCACAACGCGCAATGCCACAGTCGCTGACGGCGGTGACGAGGGCAGCAGAGGCAACGACGGCGGCGGCAGCAGCACAGCAGTTGCAGCAGCAGCAAACACACGCCGTGAGTGAGCACATGGACTCGTCCGACATGCACGACAACATGGCGACAACAACGTCAGCAGCAGCAGCCACCACTACTACTACTGTGTGGCCCTGGGTGTCACCTGCACATGCAGCTGCTGTGACTGGTGCGCTGACAATCGCAACACGACGCGGTGTCGTCTCGGACGACGAGGGCAGTGTGGGGGCGCCGTCGCCGCTGTCACGTGCGCCGCCGCCGCTGCGCGGTGGTGGTGGCGGCTTCGACGAGGCGACGGCGCGGCTGCTCGCGTCATCGCCGCAGCCGCCGTGCTCGTACAACGACGACGACGAGGGAGGCGAGGGCGGCTTCGAGATGTAGCCGCTGTTGTTGTTGTTGTTGCGAATGTCATCAGAGTGGTGGCTGACTTGTTGCTGCTGCTGTTGTGCACCGCCTATACTTGCCTTCTTGTTTACACGACAGCACGAATAGACGCACACACACACACAGACACACACACAGTCTCTCTCTCTCTCTTGTGTATGTCAGCGACACAGTGGTCGTTTCGCGTGTGTGTCGCACACGCGAGTGTGCAGTCGACTGCGCCGCCACCACGGCCACGCAGGCAACAACGACAGCAACAGCAGCGCCGTCGTGACGGCAACAGTGCTGCTGTGGACGACGATGACGCGTACACGGCGTCCATCTTCTCCGCGCTCGCACCACACCACGCATACGGCGGCAGCAACAGCAGCAGTGACGAAGACGACGGCAACGATGCTCGCAGCGTAAGCAGCAGCAGCAGCAGTGACGCGAAGAATGACGACGACGACACATTCCTCGGCCCCGACGCGCGGCTGCGCATCGCCTTTGACGGCCACGTCGACGAGCTGCCACTGAGTGTGCGTCGCACGGATCGCAGCGGTCGTGTGGCGCGAACGACGTGTCGCAGCTGTGCGTTTGTGTACGTCATCGCCGCCGACTCACTCGCAAGCCTGACGCAGTCGCTGCGACAACGCAGCGTGACGTGTCAGCTCCTCGCACCACGTGACAACAGCAGCAGTAGCAGCAGCAGCAGTTACTCGTCTGACAGCGATGCGATGACGACGGCGGACGACGACGCGGTGGTGGTGGCGTGTGCGTCGACGGATCTGTTGACGGTTGCACTCGCCGAGGATACGCAGTGCTGCTTTGATGTGCTCGCAAACGACGACGATGACGACAGTAGCAGCAGTTGTAGTCTACGGAGCAGCACGTCCTCGTCACCGACAAGCAACAGCAGCAGCAGCCGTGTGCGTCGCGTGCTCGGTCGCGTGCATGTGGCACTGCGCATGACACACGTTAGCGACGTGGTGGTGCAGCTCACGCGCGCCACCGTCACAACACTGCCGCCTGGAAACTTTAGACTGACGTACAAACTACAAAACATACACGATGTCCGCCGCAAGGGCGCAAACGCAACAGCAGCAGCAGCAGCAACAGCAGCGGTAGCAACAGCGGCTGCACGACGTCGCAGCAGGAGCAGCAGCAGTGCGAATGTGCCGACAGCAGCGACAACGACGAGCGGCAGCGCCACCACCCACGCCGTCGCCTCGCTTGCCGGTGTGGTGCGCTTCACTGCCGACACCTTGCAGTCACAACAGTCACAACAGTCACAACAACAACAGCAGCAGCAGCAGCAGTTGCTACGGCTGCGCTGCACGCGTGCGCAGCTGCGTGAGTCGGTGCTCGTGCTGCAGCTACTGCAGTGTACACCGGCACCGTCGTACGCGGACGAGCACCGGGCCACCGTGTCGTGGCAGCCGTGTGTGTCGTTTGCGCTGCTGCTGTCGCGTGCGGTGACGACGGCGACGAGCTGCAGTGCGGTGCTCACGCCGTTTGTACTGCGACACGCCGCACACGCGTGTGTGCTCGAGGGCGTGGTGCTGCTGCACAATCTGCCCTGCTTTATTGCCGCCGCGCGTCTGCTGTTGCGACAGCAACAACAACAGCAGCTGACGCAGACGCAACCGTCGCCGTCGCCATCGCCGCTACGCGCTCTTGTTTGGAGCGGCAACAATGTCAGCAGCGGCGGCAGCAGTGGCAGCGTAACACGTGATGTGAAGCAGCTCACTGCTGGACTGATAGGCGACCGCGTCGTCGACGGCGAGGGCAGACGTGGCAGCGACAGCGAACACACGCGCGCACCGCCGTCGACCGCCTCTTCACAGCACACCACCACCACCACCGTCGCCGCCGCCGCCACAACGACGACACTGCTGCCCATGTCGGAGGCGTCGGTGCGTGTCGTCAGCGATGACGCGACGAGCAGCAGTGGCAGTAGCAGTGACAGCAACACGACGACGGCGACAACGGTGACGGCCGTGTACGCACCGCGCGAGGCATACGGCACAGACACGAACGAGGCGTCGACAGGGGCGCAGACAACGGCAGCGACAGTGGCGCAGGCGGCGCACGAGCAGGCGAGCAGCATCGTCGCTGCACATGACGGTGACGGCAGTAGCAACAACGACAGCGCCAATGACAAGGGCGATGACGTCGTCACAAGTGACAGCGCCGCAAGCAGCGTGGCCGACGCGACAACAGAGGCGCAGCAGCAGCAGCAGCAGCAGCAGCGCCGCCACGCACACGACGACCCCAGCGTCAATGTAACGATTGCCGACCTGTCCGCGATCTTGCCAGAGCAGACGACGATGACGGCGGCAACGGCAGCGACGGCCAACGATACACACAACATGAACGAGACAAAGGACGACGACAGCAAGCATGTGCACGCGAGCAGAGAGCAGGACACCGACATGGCGGCGACGGTGGCTGCAGAGGACGCAGTGCACGTGACCGCGGCAACGGCGGCGACGACGACAAGCGCAACAGACGACGACGTCGACAAGGTGCAACAGGAGCACGCAGAGCAGCAACAACAGCTGTACGCGACGCCGCCAGAGCAACGCAAGACGGTGTCAACGAGCAGCAGCAGCTCCGTCGGCTGCAGTCAGAGCAACCCGCGCCACGGCTCGAACAGCTGGCGCGAGCGCGATGGCAGTGGTCTGCCTGTGCTGTCGCCTACGCTGACGAGCACGACGGCGAGTACAAGTACAACACCAGCATCGATTGTCGCAGCCGCAGCAGCTGCCATGCCAACAACAACGACAACAACGACAACAGCAACAAACAACAACAATGCGGGCAACAGTGCCATGGCAGCCATGACGGCCGCCGCAGCGGCGGTGGCGGCGGCGGTGGTGGTCATGGACGCACCCGCGGCGATGCACATGACGCAGCTGTCGTCCTTGTCGTCACCCGATGCGCACAACCCGTATAGCAGCAACAGCAACAGCAGCAATCGGTGTGTGCACGTGACTGACAAGCAAGTGCAGGTCGACGAGCACGACATGCGTGCACACTCCTCGCCGCCACCGTCGCCACCGCCCCGCGTTGTCGTTGTCACAACAACAGCAGCAGCAGCAGTGACAGCAGCAGCAGCAGCAGCAGCCCCTCTGCCACTGCCACCGTCTGCACAACCACCGCCAACGCACTTTGTGCGACGTTCTACCGTGCAGGAGCCGCAGTTACCGCGGCAGCCGCAGCCGCCACCGCAGCTGCAACAACAAGCGACACGGCCACCACACGCAGCACGCTCGATGACGACGGCAATGACGACGGCAACGATGACGTCAACACCTGCGACTGCTGCTGCGGCAACGTCGTCGTTGTCGCCATCACCGTCACCACCACACAGCAACGACAGTGTTGCGCGTGTGACGACGGCGACGGCGGCGGCCTCGTCGCGACAGCAGCATCAGCCGCCGTTGCCGTGCTTGCCCTTGACACATTCGCCACGACGCCCACGCGCGTTGTGCACGCAACACGACACGACGAGCCACGCGACAGTGCGCCACGTCGGCGGTGCGGCAGCAACGGCGCACACGACGCGGCAAACATCGCCCGCTCCCACACTGTGCGCAAACAGCAGCGACGCGCACACGAGCACGGCAACAACGAGGACAACAACAACAACGAAGGCAATGGACGCAGTTGCAGCACCGCCGCTGACGCGGTTGCCGCAAACACAACGACCGCGTGATGGCAGTCAACGCCGCAGTGTGGCGCGTTCGCTGCACGACGACATGCGTGCAAGCGCGCACGACGACAACGACGACAACGACAAGAGAAGCAGCAGCAACAGCAAGGCGCGCGGTAGTGTGACGAGCGCAGTGCGTGCGTGCGACACGGCCGTACACACACTGCGCTCCGCGCTGCTGCGCGGTGACACGGCTGCGGTGGTGCACGTGTGTCGCACACAACCGCACGTCGTCGCACGTGTACACATGGCGTTGCACATGGCCTGTGGTGGTGGCAGCAGCAACAGCGGCAACAACAGTCGTAGCCAGGACGATGACAAGAACGATGGCGAGGATGGCAACGGCGACGACGACGACAAGACGACGACGTCGCCCTCGCCTCGTGGCCGTTGTCATGGACGGCGATGCGATGTCGAGGCGGTGACGGCGCTGCTGCGTGCCTGTCCCTCGCTTGTGCGCGTCGTGGACGCGCGCACCGGCAACACACCGCTGCACTGCGCGTGCGCCGCGTCGCCACTGAGTGCCGCTGTGGTGCGACTGCTACTCATCCACGGCGTCGATGCACGGCTGCGCAACCATGCAGGCTTGACGGCGCTACACGTGACGTTGCTCAACAACAACAACAACAGTAACAACAACAGCAGTAGCAACGACAGTAGTCGCCGTGATGAGGCAGCGGGGACGCACACGGCACGTGAGCTGGCGTGCGCGCTGCAGCACGAGCAGCAGGTCGCCGTCCTGGACACGCTCCTCGCGCTGGGCGCGGTGTCGATTGACGAGCGCACCGCGGCGGGCCTGACACCGCTGCTGCTGCTCTGTCGCAGCGATGCTGACCTGCCATTGGCGCGGGCGCTCGTCGCGCGTGGGGCGCGTGTGCGCGCGCGTGGCGCCGTGGTCGACGCCCACACGGGCCGTGTGCATCAGCTCACACCGCTGCAGCTGTGTCGCCGACGTCAGCGGCACTGTCGTGCTCTGTGTGCGTTTTACGAGCAGCTGCTGTACAGCCAACGCGGTGGTGGCAATGACCGCAGCAGCAGTCGCATCAACAGCAACGGCAGTCGCAGCTGCAGTGCACGTGTGAAGGCGCGTTTGTCGCTGTCACCACCGCGAGCAGCGGTCAGACGCAGTCGCAGTGGCAGCAACGCCATTGCGTATGCTGTTTACTCGCGCGACAGCAACAGCAGCAGCGGCGGCCGCAGCAGTAGCAGCACAGCCGGTAGCGGCAGCGGCAGCAGTGGCGGCAGCAGCAGCAGCGGCAACACGAGTCATGTCGACGTCTTTGCTGTAGCAACAACACCGCTGCGCTCACCGCCGCCGCGACGCGGGCGTCCTGATGCCGCATCATCATCATCAGCAGCAGCAGCAGCAGCGGCGGTGTGCATGGCACCCGCTACGCACGAGTTGTCGGTGGCGTAGTTGCGAGGCATATACGTAAACACATACAGTCACGCTGACAAGTGCGTATGTGTGTAAATATGTATATTCGATTGCGTACACGTACAAGGATAGAGCAATGGCGCAGAGCAACGATGACAGTACATACACACACACACGTACATACAACGTAGGGGTAAAAGGGCAGTGTAGCAGATTAGTGTAGTCCAATAGACAAGAAGATGAACGAATCGCTTTGCTTTGTATCCTGTGTCTGTGTGTGTTTGTGTGTGTGTTTGTTGGTGTACATAGATGCACACGCCTGTACATGTAAGTGTAGACGCATAAACACACATATACACATACAAGGGTGCATACGCTGACACATGTATACACGCATTCATACACGCATGTCTGTCTGTCTTACTGCGTATGTGTGTGCACGCATGCAGCAGACGGACACGACTAGGCGCGCATGCACACAATGCGGCATATCTTGCACACACGCGACGCGACATGTACATATCATACTTAGTGTGTGTGTGTGTGTGTGTGTGTGTGTGTGTGTGTCTGTGCGTACGCACCTATGTCATGTGCTGTTGCGTGCCTTGTTGCACATGTGTATACATGTAGTATGTGCACTTACATGCGATAGTGCGTGTGTGTATGCGTGTCTTGCCATGACGATGGCAGCGAGTGCAGAGATGAATGTGTATGCACTGCCGTGTGTCACGGCAGCTGCCAACACACCGCTGCTGACGCTGCTGTACGGCACCACGTCGTCGTCGCCGTCCACGTCATCACCGCTACATCTGCTCATGAGCAGCAACAACGAGGACGAGGACAAGGCACACGCACGTGGACATGTAGACGATGCGACGCGGCGCCGTCGTGTGGCGCGATGGTGGCAGCTGTACACGGGCAGCACAACGCTCACTCTGCAACAACAGCAGCAGCAATCCGATGTACGTGCGCACCATGACAAGACGTCACGCTCTTGTCGTCCGTGTGACGTTGACGCTAGCACGGCAGCGGCAGCGATGATGCTCGACAACAACAACAACAACAATAAAAATAATAACAACAACAACAACGATGATGACAACAAGATGACCTCGGCTGCGGTGCCTGTGCGACTACAGCTGCGCGAGCTGCAGCAACGCTTTGCTGAACAAATGACAGTGCACCGCGGCCTGTCGGCAGCAGCAGAGCAGCTCGACAGCATCGCTGCACAACACAACGCGGTGCGTGCGCAGCAGCGCACGGCGGCGCTGCTCGCTGCACTACATGCACGTCAGGCACGCATACTTGATCGCGCTGCCGCCGCCGCCGCTGCCGCTGCAGCAACAGTGCAACAACATCAACAACAACAACAACAACAACACGTGTCACCGTCATCATCAGCACACGCAGCAGCGACAACAACGACAAGCAATGCACGTGCAGTTGTAGTAGTGCAGCAGCAGCAGCAGCAACAGCAGCAGAGGCCACCAGTGCACATTGTGCGTCCACCAACACCACCACGCGTGTACAAGCGTGTCTACTATGTTGCGCAGCAGCCACGTGCGCCATCCTCGTACAACGAGGACAACACGAACAGCGGCGATGACACGGAGGGCGACGGTGACGACGATGACATCACCTCTGCTGCCACGTCTGCTGCGGCGTCGTACAGTGACACTTTTGTGTCACTCTCACGTGACGACGAGGACGGCAACAGCACGAGCAGCAGTGTGCGTGATGAGGGCAACGACATGGTCGACAAGGACGACTATGACGATGACGGCGGTGTGCGCACGACGGGAATGAGTACAGCAAGCACACGCAGTGCAGCGACGACGAGTGCGCCGCACAGCAGCTACGCATCCTCGTCATCGTTGTCATCGCCTGCCACGTCGGTCGTGTTGTCGTCGTCGACGACGACGCACACGACATTGTCACGCAACGCGCACACATCGTCGACGCGTACGGCGAGCATCGACGACAATGACAGTAGTGACGTCAACGACATTAACGACGACGACGATGTGGCCGATGCTGTTCGACGTGTACGTGCAGTGTGTGACAGCGCAGCGCGACTGCTCACTGTGTTGCAACAACGCAATACACGACGAAGGCACACACACGGCAGCAAGCACAACGATGACAACAACAACACGATCAGCAAGGAGCGTGTTGCGCAGCTGCATCGCTTCGTCGCCCGACTGCGCGCACACGTGCGTACGCTGACGACGTCGCGACACGCACGACACGAGACGATGGCGCTGCTGCGTGAGGCACAGTCGCTTGCACGCACACGACAAGCATACCTGCGAACACAACAACAACAACAACAACAACAACAGCAGCAACACACGAAGCGTGCCAGCGACACGACTGCAACAACGTCAACAACAGCAGCCGTTGCAAGCCGTACCGTACGAAGAGCGCGCCGTCAACACACGACGAGGCGTACACAACATGCGCGTCGCAGCAGCAGCAGCGGCGGCGTCATCGACAACAACGACGACGACGACATTGCCGAGGACGTTGCGACCGTACACGACGACGACAATGACAGCCGTGACCGTCGCAACAGCAGCAGCATCGCTGTCGACGACGACAACAACAGCGTAACGACGGCAAAAAACGACGACGACGACGACGACGACAGCGTCAGTCAGCTCAACGACGTCGAGGACGCGTTTGTGGCGCGACTGGCGAGTGTGTCAGACGTCGGCGCGCTCGTTGACGAGCTGCCAACGCTGCCGTTGCACTCGTCATCGTCGTCGTCGTCGTCGGCGTCGTCCATCGTGACAGACGACAGCGACAACGTGGCAGAGGTGGCGAGCGACACGGTCGCGGACAGCGGCATCGCAACCGTCATAGAAGATGACGATGACAACATTAGCAGCAGCAGCAGCATAGCGAACAACGACAACAACAACAGCTTTGTTAGCAGCGTCAGCAGCAGCAGCAGCAGCGTAGCGAATAACAACAACAACGACAGCGGCGGCAGCAGCAGCATCATCAGCAGCAGCGTAGCGAACAACAACAACAACAACAACAACGACAGCTTTGTTAGCAGCAGCAGCAGCAGCAGCAGCATAGCGAACAACAACAACAACAACGACAGCTTTGTTAGCAGCAGCAGCATTGCTACCGAGTCGTCATCATCTTCGCTGCCGCGGCGTACGGCGACGACGCCGCACACAGACAGCATCGTCGACAGCGTCGCCGAGGATGACGTGGAAGAAGAGCAGCAACGACGACGACAACAACACGAAGACGACATGCGCAGCAGCAACAGCGGCCATCCTCACACGCGCACCGTCTCGTCTGCCACGGCGACATCGTCATCATCGTCATCGACGTCATCATCGCAGCAACGTCGTCGTCAGCTCGCGACAGCACTGCAACAGACACGCGCACGACGCACCGCAGCATTGCGTGATGTGCACGTGCCAACCTTTACAGCGCTGTACGACCCCAACGCACCTGTCACACCGACACTGCTGTCGTCATCGTCGTCGTTGTTGTCGCACTCTGCACGAAGCAACAGCAACAACAGCAGCAGCAGCAACAGCAACAGCAGCAGCAGCAACGATGGTGACGATGCAGACACGAAGGCACTGCACGACTGGCGTGCGCGTGTGCAGCAGTTGCAACGTGAGCTGCAGCAGCAACAGCCACGACAGGCAGCCGCCACTGTCACAGCAGCACGGTACAACAACAACAACAACAAG
Source organism: Trypanosomatidae sp. Fi-14 (assembly GCA_023091115.2). Lineage (NCBI taxonomy): Eukaryota > Euglenozoa > Kinetoplastea > Trypanosomatida > Trypanosomatidae > Trypanosomatidae sp. Fi-14. The sequence goes on along the minus strand of JAKVQF020000920.1, from coordinate 6,655 downwards.
AGCAAGGGTAGCCACGACGACGACGACAAGGACGCTGCTGGCGATGAGCAGACGGTGTGGATGGCGCAGCAGCGTGCGTTGCTTGCGCAGCTGCGCACAGCGCATGACGGCAGCAGCGGTGACAATGGCAAGGACAGTGCTGCCTCTGCAGAAGGTACAAGACGGACGACAACAGCGACGACGCCGCGACGTGACGCGGATGACGACGACGGCGGTGACGACCACAACGCCTCGACACCGACGCCGTTTGCGGTTGTCGAGACGATGTTGGCCGCGCGCTTTGCACAGATGCTGTAGCGCACACACATATACATACACATACATACACATATACATACATACACACACATACGTCATGTATAAACGTATGCACATACATGCACGCACATAGATGTATAGATCTCGTCATGACAGACACACACACATACACATAATTACAATGGTGTGTACGCAAACGTGCACACTATCACAATTGTATGTGTGTACATGGCACACTTGCTGCGACACACATGCACAAGGACACACACACACACACACACACACACAAACACAAACACAAACACGTACACACAGCCAACGATGTCGTTTGTATGCGAGGAGGCGACGCTGACAGCCGCCGATGTGGAACGCTTCTCACGTCAGATGATGGTCGACGGCGTCGGTGCGGCAGGACAGGCGGTGCTGCAACGCAGTCACGTCGTGTGCATTGGTGTGGGCGGCCTCGGCAGCACCCTCGCACTGTACCTCGTCGCGGCCGGCGTGGGCGATGTGACGCTCGTCGACGACGATGTGGTGGAGCGGTCTAACCTGCATCGTCAGGTGCTGCACACCGACAGCAGCGTAGGCAGCCGCAAGGTGGACAGTGCGCGTCGCAGTTGTCTGGCGCTACGGCCTGACGCACGCGTGCACGCACTGCCCCTGCGTGTGCGTGTCGACAATGTCGAGGCGCTGCTGCGGCTGCAACTACCTGAGCAGCAGCAGCAGCAAGCAGAGCAACGTCGCTGTGGTGGTGACGGCCGCGACGTTTGTTGTGACGTGGTCGTCGACTGCAGTGACAATGTCGCCACGCGCTACCTCGTCAATGACGCCGCCATGCGTGTGGGTGTGCCCGTCGTCAGTGGTTGTGCCATGCGCTGGGAGGGGCAGTTGTCCGTCTACGGCTACACATCACGAACAACAACAAGGATGGCGAGCAACAACAGCAACAGCAACAACAGCAACAACAAGGACGAGGAGAGTGACGAGGATGGCGAGGAGGCGCGTCAGCGTGGCCCGTGCTATCGTTGTCTCTTTCCGGTGCCACCCCCTGCCGCCGCCGTGGGCAGCTGCAATGACGTTGGTGTGATGGGCGCTGTGCCTGGCCTGATTGGCTGCATGCAGGCGAGCGAGACGATCAAGGTGCTCGTCGGGTGTGGCGAGGTGCTGTCGGGGCGGATGTTTCTGTTTGATGCGCTGCACGGTAAGGCGCGTGTGGTGCGGCTGCGCGCGCGACAGCGTCACTGCCCCGCGTGCAGTCGCGCGGCGCGGCGCGCCGTGCACGTGCCGCTGCACGCACTCGTCACGCAACGCCCCGAGTATGTTGTCGATGGCGCGCGCAATGCGTGCAGCAACAACAGCAACAACAAGAACAACAGTAGTGCGACGGGCTGCCGCTGCGATAGCACGACGTGCACGCTGCCGTCGCCATCACCACTGCCGTCGAGTGCGTGTTGCGCTGTTGCAGCTTTTGCCACACGCATGGCGGAGTGTCGTTCGCGCACCGACGCACACGACACGCACACGTCGTCGTCGTCGTGGTGTGTATGCGTCGATGTGCGTGTGGCAGTGCAGTACGCAATGGCACACCTGCCACATGCACATTCGCTGCCGCTGTCCACCTTGCAGGCGTGGCAGCGTGCAGGCGAGCTATGGCCGCGATGGACGACGTGGCTGCGCGCGGCGGTGGCGCACGATCTTGCACAATGCGCACACACGACAACAACAACAACAACAGCGACAACAACAGCGCATGACGTAGCACTGCCACGACATTGTGTTGTGTTTGTGCTGTGTCGTCGCGGTATTGCGTCGGTGCAGGCGACACAGCTGCTGCTGCACGAGCAGCAGCAGCAGCAACAGCAGCAACAATGGCGAAGCAATGACGACACGGACAAGGACAGCTGCGTACTGCCCTTCACTGTCGACATTGTCAACGTTGACGGTGGGCTGAACGCCTACCACACGGACGTCGACGCAGGCTTCCCATACTACTAGACAGGGCACACGCGCGCGCACACACACACGTGTGTCTGTGTGTGTATGTCATGTGTGTGTGTGTGTTTGTGTGTCATGTTGTGTGTTAAGCGCATTGTACATCGCTGCCTGCCTGCTCGCTAGTTTGTTGTTTGTTGTTGCTTGTTGTGCGTTGTATAGAGCAACGACACGATCATGCTCGCACACGATGCCAAGAACGATGACGGCGGTGGCAGTGTTGTGCAGCAACAGCAACAACAGCAACAACGGCCGTCATCATCACTGCAGGCGGAGGCGACAAGGCCGCACATGCCAATGGTGCGATCGTACATGAGCATTGGCCCGCCGTCGTCCTCGCCGTCGTCCTCGTCATCATCGAGTGGGCAACGCAGCGGCAGCGAGTCGAACGACGACGACGACAACACGCGCAGCACGACAAGTGACAGTGACACACAAACAAGCGCGTCATCGCACAGCAGCAGAGACGACGACAAGAAGAAAAAGAGCAGCAACAGCAACAACAAGGATGCACGTCATCATCGTCATCGTGTGCGTAGGCGACGCGCATCACAGCGCAAACACGGCAAGGGCACGCGGCTTGCCGTGACGTCGACGACGACAACGACGACGACGCAAAACGAGATGAGCAGCGACAACAGCAGCGAAGATGACGACGACGACGACGAGGACGACAGTAACACCTCGACGACGACTGCAGCAGCAGCGGCAGCTGCCGCCGAGGCGCAGTCACCGCAGACGCCGCTGCGCGATGCGCGAGCGACGTTTGTGTCGGCGCGCGACGTCGATGTCGCCGTCGCCAAGCACGTTCTGCGGGTGCAGCAGCTGCAGCGATACCTGCGTGTGTGCTGGTCACGTCGCAGCCATGCGGCGTTGCGTGTTGTTGCAGCAGACACAGCAGCAACAACAACAACACGTGCAGCACATGACGAGGCACACGACGATCGCGAGTTGCGTGCGTGGTGTGCGCGCAGTGCGCAGATGCATCGACGTCACATGGACGCCCTCGTCGAACGCTACCTCGCCGCACCAATGTACAGTCGCGCGCATGCCGTGTTTTGCGCACGACAGGCACGTCACGAGCAGCGGCTGCGCACGACGACGTTTGCGACCGCCTATGACGCGGCCACATACGTGCCGGCCGCCACCGCGCCGCACTGCGATGCTGCTGCTGCGGCGACGACGGCGGCGCACACGTCCTCGTTGGCCTCCTCCTACGGCCTCTGCCGCGCCGAGGTCGAGCTGCTCATCGCCGACGCCGCACGACGGCTGCGCTTCCTCGACGACACGCTGCCGTGGCGGCCGATCGACTACGCCGTCCGCGCCGTCGCGTTGGAGGTGACGGCGCCGCTTGATGTGGACGGCCGCGGTGCGGCTGAGATGGGCAACGGTGGCGATGTGCCAGGCGACGACGATGAGGAGGACGAGGAGGACGACGAGGGCGAGGGCGAGGGCGGCACAAAAACGTCGTCATCGTCGTGGCTGTTGTTGCTGCAAGGTGCTGCTGCTGCGGCGGCTTCTTCTTCGAGTGGTGGTGATGTTCGTCGTAATGGCGCGTCGGCGCGGCCGCATGACACGCGCCACAAGAGCGGCAGTCGTCGACGTCGTGGCCATGTTCGCGACTACGATGTGCCGCGACCGCTGACGCTGACGGCGGCACAGCAGCGCGCCGCCGCCGCGCTCGCTGCTGCTGCGGTGCACGCGAATACGTTGTCACGTCACGCCTCGACGCAACAACAGCAACAGCAACAGCACTACGTGGACGCGATGACAGGTGTCAGCGGCACAAGCCGCCACGCCGTCACCGCCACCACATCGTCGTCGTCACCGTCGCCGACACGGACAACGACAAGGACGACGAGTAACATGGTCGGTGGGTGCATCAATCGCCTCATTGAGGTGTTGCTGCTTGCCGAGGAGGACGTGCCCTTTGCACACGGCATCACCGATGTCAACTACACTAATCTGTTTCTGCTGCTCAGCTCGCTGTTTGTCATGGCCGACGTTGTCGTGACGAGGCTCATTCGCTTCTTTCGTGGTGTGTGGCGGTGGCAGAGTGAGGCTGTCACGACGACGACAACAGCAGCAGTAGAAAAGCAGGACGACGACAACGAAGGCATGGCAGCGACGGCAGCAGCAGCGACGACGTCGCTGCGCACAGGCGTGTCGCAGCGTCATGCGCGGGCAACACATCTGCAGTGCCGCGTTGTGCAGTGCCTGCACGCTTTTTGCTGCGTGCACGAGAAAGAGCTGACGCTGACGACGCTGCAGCGCTTGTCATACTTCATCGACACGACATTGGCAGCCACACGCGAGGAGAGCGCGAAGGAGACGACGGCGCGTCGTCTGCCAACGCTCTACGCGCTTGACACGGACACGCAGGCGTGGCCGTGTAGTGTGGGTCGCTACAGCAGCGACTATGTACGTGGCGTAGGCAACAACGACAACAACAACAACAACGACAAGGCGAAGACGACAACGACGGCGGCGACAACGCCAGCCGTGACGCTGCGACCGCTGCACCGTCGTGTGCTGCATGCGCTGACGGTGCTGGCAAGGTATGTGCGTCGACTGACACAAACACACTACACGCGTGTCAGTGACGCACAGGACAGCAACGTGTACACGCTTCTCGACAAGGGCGTGCCGCGCCGTGGTACGCTGAGCATTGACGACGAGCTGCAACACATGCTGCGTCAGTATAAGCGTGCACGTCGCATGGCACGCAACAGCAGCAGCAGCAGCGACGACGAGGACAGTGAGGACGCAGGTGACGACAGCAGCAGCAGCAGCAGCAGTGGCGACAGCGACGACGGCGGCACGATGTCGCGCATGCAGCACACACGCAGTCGCAGTGCCGGAGTCAGTCGAGGTCGTCGAGGTCGTCGAGGCAATGCGGCTGCTGCCTTGTCCTCGTCGTCTGCCGTCACGGTGCTACCACGACAAGGCTGGGTGCGTGACATTCTACGGCGCAGTCCGCTGCGGCCGACGTTGCGTTGCTTTGACGTGCCCGCCGCGCAGCTCGCCAACCAGCTCTGCCTCCTCGCGCACTGTTTGCTGTGCGACATTACACCACTCGAGCTGCTGCGACGTGTCTGTGAGGACAGCGACGTTTGCGCGACGGTGCCGTGTCATCTCAATCGCCTGCTCGACTACACCTCACACCTGCAGCTGTGGACGGCCGCGGTGGTGGTGACGCAGCCGCGCTGGGACGACTGCGTCGCCGCACTGCAGCACATGCTGCACCTGTGTCGCCTGTTGTACGACAGGCAAAACTACGAGATGGCCTCGGCGGTGCTGCAGGGGCTGTGTCACGAGTCGGTGCACGTGGTCGAGCGAGCCTATGCAGAGCTGCACAGCATCAACAGTAGCAACAACAACAGCAACAACAGCAACAGCCAGGATGAGAACAACACGGACAGCAACAAGGGCGGCAGTATGTTGTCCGCCAAGGCGATGCATGAGCGCAGTACGCTGCAGAGTCTGCTCGATCCCTTTGCCGCGTACAGTCCATCGTCGCTCAACTCGATCACGGCACGCGTGGCGGGCGACATGACGACGCCGATGATACCCGCCGTCGCGCCCATTCTCGCGGTGTTGCGCGAGTATGAGGTGACGATGGGCAAGACGGCGACGGTGCGCCGCTTTGACGGGCAGACGTTTGTCAACTGGAGCAAGCTGATGGCGACGGGCACATTCATCAGCCTGTGGCTGCGCTGTCAGCGCCTGGCGTACACGTTTGCGCTCGACGTTGACCTGCAGCGCTTTGTATGGTCCATTCACAAGCACACGTGGAGCGATGACATGCTTGTGCAAGTCGCCCTGCGACCCAAGGTGAGCACGAGCACTGTATGACACGCGAAGAGCACAGAGAGAGACACATGTGTGTATGTGTGTGTCTGTGTCTGTGTGTGTGTTTTGTGTCACATTGTCTGCCTGCCTCACCGTCTTGTTTGTCACGTAGCACCACAACAGTCGTGCATACTACGTAGTTTTACACACACACACACACACACACACATACATATACAGTGTAGACGTGTGACGCAATGAGCCGGCCATACAGCAAACGCGCCCCGACGGGCGGCTTTGGTGGTCGTGGGGGCGGTGGCGGCCGTGCGAGCAACAACAACAACAACAACAGCAGTCACTTTAGCAGCTTCAGTCGTCGTGGTGGGCGGCAGGTCGGTGGTGGTGGGGGTGGGGGTGGTCGCGGTGGTGGTGGGGGTGGTGGTCGCACAGTGCAACAGCACCAGCAGCACAACAACAACCGCGGCAACAGCAACGCCCCGCAGCAGAGTGGCAAGGGCGGTGGCAACAGCAGTGGGTCAACAGAGAATGCGAGTGCCAATGTCATGAAGACGTTGCTGAAGCTGCTGTTTGAGAAGGCGTACAGCCAGATTTT